>PVKA01051658.1:0-12101 GCA_004027165.1 Ctenomys sociabilis | reverse complement strand
AAAAAAAAAAAAAAAAAAAAAAAAAAAAACCTTGAGGGGCAACCCGCTCCGGCCCCTCTTCTGTTCCTCTCTGACAGAAGCTTTGCTTTCCAATAAAGTTTCATCTTCAACCTCCGTTTGTTCCTAAAATTCATTCTTTGGTTTTAGAGAACATGAACTCATCCAGGTCAGTTTTACTTCCCTGTATCATTTGGAGGTCATCCACTGAGATCATTGGATGGAGGTATGAGTTTGCTTTTCTTTTATAAATTCTGGGTTGGGACATGCTTAGGAATCATATTTTTATGTTTCAAATGTTTATATATCTTTGCCCATTGCTCATAATTGTTCATGTTTTGCTTTGCATAGTTTCGTTTCATAGTACAGTTTAAATTGCTTACAATTGCTTCTAATTTGTCTCATATGTTTTGCTAAAGTGTTGGTCAAAATGTTGGTAAATCTAAGTTAAAACATGGAAATGTTATAAGGCTATGATATTTCTTTAATGGGACATTTTATGACTGTTCTGTACTTGTATATGTTGCATTTGAACTAGATACTAAATGTACTGGTATTCCTTGCTTGAATCTAGACAATAGCTCTAGAGGGAGTGACATTAGTAAGATTCCTAGTGGATTTCATGTAAACTGTAAATTGGGACCTTTAAATATAGCTCAGACTTAGGAAATATACATGCCTGTATATGAAACATGGGACTCCTTTTGCCAGTTAAATGACATTAGGTCGGAAACCATTCTTAAAGACTTAGAGGACAGGTTTCACTGGGATAGACTGGTTCTGATCCCTCTCTACATGCTACAGGGAATGTCAGGCCTGCTCTGTTTCAGTTTCCTTCTTTTGACTTTACTCCTAATTTTCCCACTTCTTTGTACTTTCCTTTTTAGAGGCATGTAAAATTAGGAAAACTCTGACTGTCCTAGCTAAGGAAGCCCTTAGAAAATGAGCGTTTGTTAACGCCAAAGATTCTTAAATGTCTAAAAACTAGAACCACGCCTTCTATTTATTTTAAATTTTAGCTATATACTAGGAGAAAGATAAATACCTCTCTGATTTCTTGTAATGTTTAGTAGATGCACTGGTAAAACATACTTCCTGAGATGCTAGTTCAATAGAGGGATGGATTACTCTTACAGATAAGTTCAGGAGCTACAAAAGATAGTTTTTGCTCCAGACAACTCATTTGATACTTTGGTAAAAATTGTTTAAGTGCCCTATAATTGAAACTGGAAAAACCAGGGAGCGAAAACAAAGAGATTAAAAAATGGCTGCATTTGCAGCCTTAAAACTGACCCTAAGTCTGATTCTCTTGGCTCCAAGAAGAGCTCAATGATGATGAGGTCATCTGCTACTGCTGTCAGAAGCCAGGACAACATAAGAGGGACTGCCTTAAGATGCCCACAAGCCATACCCTGACTGCCAAGGTAGCCACTAGAAGTAAGACTGCACTCTGAGGTGAAGGCTCCAGAGCTCAGACTCAGCTTTCCAGGTGGTCCATTAGGACTGAAGGGTCCTGGGCCTGCCTCTCCCTCTGGACAGACAGTCTCTACCTGTCATCTTGTCAGAGGAGCCCTGAGTAATCATGACTAAAGGAAGAGAAATCAAGCCTATTGCTGGACATTGACAAAGGTCTCTTTTTCTTTATCCAACCCTGACTTTCCTTCCAGTCATTGTACCTCAATAAAAAAAGACTTTAAAAGGCATATTACTTTACCTGTAACTAAGATACTACAATATATTCAGGTTGCTTACTAATCAAGATGATACTGAGACTGATGTTTTACAAATGTAATATATTGTTCATGTACATGATTTAAAAGGTATTTCATTGGTTTAATCTGACTGAATGCTGTGTATTTCATGATAAATGCATAAATTAATCTGGTTGGTTTCTGATATAACTCAGGCATTTCATGCTAATAGTTAATACAGGTTTGATGTCTCTTAACTAAAGCTAGAGAGACTTATAACAAACTGTCAGACTCCATGAATAAAGAGGTCTAAGAGCTAGTAAGTTTGTTAGCTCAAATGTTCATGCTTTGATTACCTGTGCTCCAATTTCTCAGAAAATTTGTTCTTTCCTAGAAGACACCAAAACCCAGGTAATCATACAGGTAAAATCTGTAACAAATATGCTAGATTAAGATTCCTTTTACTGGCATCCACCAGATTTTGTCTGTATGTTGCTCAGCGCACCTCAGTATCTGACACGAGCTACAGAAGTAAAAAGGGTTTGCAAAAATAAATTTGTCTAAGTTGATAAAAATTGTTCAAAAGATGTCACAGTAAAAAGAATACAAAAGAGAATTATAGATAAAAAATAAAAATGGTGATACTAGCAGCCTACAGAAATGAAGGCCAGTCCGAAAATGGGAAAAAAAGTTATGCTTTCCTAGATCCGGTCAGAAAAAAAGGGACATTTCAAACAGAAATGTCCAAAGCTGCTACAAAAAAAAAAAAGTGTTTATGATGGAGTCAGAGGAAGTTTCAGACTGAGGTGGTTATGTATCTTCCCTGTCAGCTTGAGGGAACGCATGTTATTAACTGCCAATATTAAAAAAAAAAAAAAAAAAGCCTGTTAAACTTTGAATAGATGCTTATACAGATTCGTTGGTAGTTACACATCCAGCGGCCCCACTTGCCAACTGGAGAGTACTTGGTGTTTTCACTATTTCCAGAAATTCATGTGCCCCAATAATAATAAAAAATGCCAGTTAAAAGATTAAAAAAATGGATTAAACCCCACATTTAAGAGATATCTAACTTGTCTTTTTCATGGTCATCCTGTTGATATTATTATTTGACCCATACATACATAATTGTTTCCTTGTCTTTGTCTTCTGCAGATTCAAAGCTGTAATGAAAATGCCTACTCTGTATCAAGGGCCTTTAGATAGAACCTCTAAAGAGTACATCTGACTGCCGATCAACAGCTACGACCCCTTTTAGCTTGAAGAAACCAGAGCAGTCTTCACCCATGTTCTCTAAACGCAGAGGGAGGAATGTTGTTGGCAGCGGAGTTACATAAAAATATTTTTAGGCAGTCAGGCAGGGCGAGGCCCTCTAAAGACAAATACAGGAAACAAAATGTTCTCAACTCTGGGAGGACTGAGGCTCCTGTTGTGAACCAGACCTAAAGGCCGAACAAATGTTAAAAGAGTAGCACCTAGGACTGAAATTCTAAATAGGTAGTGATCACCTGAAAAGAACCAAGTGAGTCACTAGCCCAACCACCAAGGGGAAAAGACCCTGTTCCTATTCATGACAGCTTACTACATAACTCGTTTTCCCATTTGGTCCTGGGCCTAATCAACTTTACCTGAGCAATAGTGCTTGTAATCCCATTGGTTGACCATAGTTTTATCCCACCCCACATCCACCTAAGTGAGACCCCTTTTTCTCTACCTTAGTCCCGCATGGTTTTTCCCTATAAAAATACCTGGAGGCAACTTCCTGGGCAGCCTGCTGGGGGGTGGGGCTTCTGTCTCTCTCCGAAAGAAGCTTTTTATCCAATAAAGTTTTATCCTCAAAAAAAAAAATTTGACCCATCTCTATCACCATGCACTAAGCTAAAGTCAAAATAGATTAAAGATCTACACATTAAAACACAAACACTAAATCTCCTGGAAGAGAAGTAGGAGGAACGCTTGAAGACATAGGGGTAGGCAAAGAATTCATGAACAAAAATCAAATCGCAAGGGTAATACTTGAAAGAATTAACAACTGGGACTTCTTCTTATTGAGAAGTTTTTGCACATCAAAGGAAATTACCAACAAAATGAAAAGACAACCCACAAATTGGGGGGGGGGGAATCTTAATTAATAAGCACTCAGACAAAGGTCTCCTCTCTAGAGTTTATAAAGAACAAAAAACTTCAGGTCTCTGAAATTTAATAATCAAATCCAGCAATGGGCATTGAAAATGAACACAAACTTGTCAGAGGATTAAATTAGTGAATAAACATGTGAAAAAATGCTCCACATCCCCAGCCATGCGTGAAATGTAAATTAAAACAACACTAAGATACCATCTCACTCTAGGAAGAATGGCTATCATAAACAAATTAACTAACAACAAATGTTGGAGAGGCTGTGGAGAAAAAGAACCCTTCTCCACTGCTGGTGGGAATGTAAGCTGGTACAACCATTATGGAAATCACTGTGAGAAACCTTACAAAACTAGGACAGGAAATCCCACTCAAGCCAGCTATCTCCCTACTGGGAACTTTCCCGGAGGAACTGAAAACATCATATCATAGTGATATATTTGTACTTATGTTCATAGCAGCACAATTTGTGAGAACCAAACCTTGGAAGCAACCAAGATGTTTGTGATGTTCCTGTCACCTGAGGAATGGACGAAGAAGATGTGGTGTTTTTATATGATGGGGTATTACTCAGCTATAGCTGAGTAAGAATGATAAACTTGAAGCCTTTATATTAAAGTGGATGCCACTTGGACATATACTTATAAGTGAAATAAACCAGACACATATGTGTAAATATACTATAGTCTCCCTAGTATAAGAACTCAAAAGAAAAAAATACAAATAGGAAGGTATAATACAATTGAAAAGAAAACGAGAACTTGAGGATTAGACAACGAAGAGAGGACAGGGAGAAAAGCTAAGAAACATGACAGTGGCAAAGCCATACATTTATATGCACCAGATTGGTAAGACAATGATCCTGTGAAACATCAGCATGTTTTTTAAACCTGCAGTTAATTGGTAGAATTCTCATGCTGACTAAATATATATGCTGATACCTACAAATTAAGCAACTGCACTGAAGATAGGAATGTCTATTGGTGGGGTCATGCTTGGAATGCCTGTCACTCTGGTCTTCTTAATATGTACTGCTTGTCATGACATATCAATTATTGCCATACTGTCTCTCAAGTAAATTTTTATTTAAATAAAAGTGTAATAAATGAAAAAAGACATAAGAAAAAATGTCACAGGTCTGTCCTGCTATAATGCTGTATATGGTTAGATTTCTAAATCTGTGTGAAAATTTCTAAGTGTTCATTCATATATTTTTAATTTTTTTATTTTTTGAACTTTTTCTTCATATTCTGTAGAGACTTAAAAGTTAACGTACCGATACTTAATGGAAAATGGCTGATCCATGTTAGGCCTATGATGCTTGATATTCAGACAAATAGTTAGGTTAAACCCAATTGCATATGCTATAGGGTAAAAATAAGCTTCCCTTCTGGACAGTTACCAACCTAACTATGCAGACCAAAAATTAGAGAAAAAGAAGGGCTGCAAGGACAGCCAATATTTTGGCCCTAGTTTTTCAAGGTGATTGAAGACTCAGGATATAGGACAACCTATACTGTAACATAATGTGACTCAATTGTATCCCAAGTTTTCTGATCAAGGATATTATGGAACCACAGAGAAATATGATCGATGATGTAGACTGTGCCTAAGGAGAGTCACATGGAGAGAAAACTTTCTCTCAGGCTTTCACAAAAAGGAAATTGATCAAGCAATGGCCATGATTCATTCACATGGCTGACACTGAGAAATAACCTACAAAGTATTATACAGGGTTTCAGGATAAATTCTGAGGGGATCTGACTAACATTGTCAGATACAAAAGTTACGTTTCTTGTTATATAGGTTTGCTTATCTTGATCTTCAGCATCAAGCAGAAAACTATAAAAATGAAGTATAAAAAGTAAAGACATATTAATATGCTGAGCTATAAAAGGCTTAAGTCAACAACTCCTGACATTCTCCATCCTACAGAGAGCCCACTACCTTTACAGACTGTTGGAATATATTGGAATATTTTACTGAATTCATGTACCTACATTTTCAAATGACAATGGAATAACCTACTTCAACAAAACAAAACAAAAAAGGGGTTACATATGAATGACAATTTTGTATGTGTATATTCAAAAGAGTTAAGGTAGATATGCAGACACATTTTCTTAATTCAATGAATAAAAAGATTTCTTCTAATACTGTTTGTGGACAGGATATCATGTCTGCACATTGTATAATGAATAACCATTACATCAAGAATATACAATGTATTTATTATTGAAACTGTTGCTAATTGGTTTGGAAACTGTCTCATTATTATTTGTTTCTTAATAAAATTATTTGTAAAAATAAAATAAATTAACTCTCCTGGAAGAGAAACTAGGACCATTTGAAGACATTGGGGTAGGAAATGAGTTCATGGACAAAAATTAAATCTCCATGCCCGGTAAGCCAGAGTGACTGGCCTGAAACAGCGAGGCCAACTCCAGTGGCCTCATGGATCCTGCCCCCAAGCCTTCCCAGTGAGTGGGAATTTGGACAACTCACCCGGATTCCCAGATCAGTGAGTGTGTAGTGAGTCTGAGGGAGAGCCTTTGCCATTTTCCCATGCGTGGTACCCATATCCCGCCCCCAAGCCCTCCAAGCCAGTGACTGGACTGAGACCTCAGGGCCCATTCACCATCAAATCCTCAGATCCCCTGTCCCAAAGCCCGCTGAATGAGTGGGAATTTCCCCGACTTCCTGGGTATCAAAGCACGGTGAATGTGTGGTGAGTCTGAGGGAGGAACCTTGGTTTCTCCCTGTACGCTCTGCACCATCAAGAGCCTCAGGCACCAAGACATCCTAGCCACAGAACTGCCTGAGACATCCCAGACACACCTGCCAGGAAAATCCCCGGAGCCACCGTCCCCAAGCCCACCATGGTAGTGAGAAATTTTGGTGACTCACCTGGCACTCGATCCACACCCACCCAGTGTGGTGAGTGTGAGGGAGAGCTTCTGCACCCCGCAGTGCTCCCCTAACCAGGGATCCAACAGAAGGGAATCACAGGAGCTGCAGCAAAAAGAAACAGAACATAACAGCTAGATCCAGGCCAGGCATAAAAGGATGATCTCAAACTTAATAGACTGGCACCCTAATCTCATTACACGCTAAGGCTATAGCTGCACTAAAGCACTACACCAAAGATCAGAGGTCAGTAATATACAAAATGACAAAGTCAAGGAGAAAAATGCAGTCTCAGGTCTCGAGTCAACCAATAAGAACAGAGGACACGAGCTCAGCTGAAATGAATGAATTAACAGAGACAGAAGCAAAAAACCACAGGAGAAAGGAAAAAAGGAACTCAGACAAGAATTAATGCCTGAAACAAAAAAGGAAATATTTGAATACATAGAATCTGAAATAAAGAATCAATTCCAGAAACATCAAGGGGAAAACCAATGCTCACTCAGAACAAGTGCAGAGAACACTATTCAAGCTGAAACATGTGAACTAACAGCGTCAGAAGGAAAGGAACAACAGCAGAAAGGTAATGAAGAATTCAAAGCAGAAATAATTTTCGAAATCAAAAAAAAATTCGTTGAAATCATACGATCTGAAATACAGAAACAACTCTGGAAAGATACGGAGGAAACCCAATTTGAAAGAAACTCTGCAGAAAAAGAATTAATAGCTACATCTAAAGAAGACATTGATTAAAACAAAACTTGAGATCAGAAATATGACGGAATCCTGGAATAAGCAACACAGAAAAGAAATAGAACGCATGAAGCAGAGTCAAAGAGATATAGAAGAACTAAAAATATCAATCACAATTGTACAAAACCATTTGAATGAAAGTGAAGACAGAGTTTAACATCTTGAGGACGCTGGTGTAGGCAGTGAAAAGATGACAAAGGATTTCTTAAAAACAATAAGAATGCAGGAAAAAATAATCCGTCACCTGAAAAATGACACCAAGATGAACAATGTGAGATTAATTGGCATCAATGAAAATGAAGGAGTCAATACAAATGATAGAAAACGAACATGGCAGAAGTAGCAGCAAAAAACTGCCCAAATATGAGGAAACAAACAAACTCAACGCACCTGAAGCAAACAGAACACCAAATAACTTCAACCCAAGTAAAAACACACAAAGACATTAAACAGTCAAGATTCCAGAAATCCAACACAACAATAACATACTGAAAGCTGCTAGAGAAAAGAATCAGATCACATTCAAAGGAAAACCCATTGGAATTACACCCGACTTCTCTACACAAACCATGCAGGCAAGGAGAGCATGGAGCAGAGTTCTTCAAGTCCTACATGAAAACAAATTCCAGCCCAGACTATTATACCCTGCAAAACTCTCGTTCAAGTTTGATGGAGAAGTGAAATACTTCCAAGAAAAAGAACACGAAAAAATTTCATGATGATAACGCCATCCCTACACAAGCTACTGAAAGATGTTCTAGAGAGAGACCACAATGACAAGAACTCCATGAATGAGAATGGAAGGAACCCACTAAACAGGACAGACAATTAAACACAGGATACAAAGGCGTAAACAAAAGCAGGTAAATATCATGACAATAATAAGGCAACACGTTTCAATTATAACCATCAATGTAAATGGACTCAATTCACCAATTAAGAGAAAAAAGACTGGCACAGTGGATTAGGAAATGAAACCCAACAATATGCTGTATAGAAGAAACACACTTAAATCAAAAGTACATTCATAGGCTCAAAGTCAAAGGACAGAAAACAATATTACATGCCACTGCACCTCAGAAAAAAAGCAGGAGTAGCAATTCTGTTCTCAGACAGTCTGAACTTCAAACCAAGAATGATCAAACGACACAAAGAAGGCCACTATATATTAGTCAGGGGAAAAATTCAAGAGCAAGAAGTAACACTCAAAAATATCTATGCACCAAACACAGGAGCACCCAACTATGTAAGACAAATCTTAAGGGACATGAAAAACTTAATGTCTAAGAACACAATCTTAACAGGAGACCTGAACACACGCTTATCGCAAAAAGATAGTTCAAGCAGACAAATAATTAGCAAGGAAGTAGCAGAACTGAACCAGAGCTTGGAACAAATGGACCTGGTGGACATATACAGAGTGTTCCACCCAAACACATCTGAATACACATTTTTTTCAGCTGCACACGGGTCATTTTCCAAAATAGACCACATACTAGTCCAGAGGTCATGTCTAACTACGTACAAGAAAATAGAAATTATCCCGTGAATACTATCTGATCACAATGCAATGAAACTGGAAATAAACGACAAAAGAAACCAGAAAAACCCGGTAAATTCATGGAAACCAAACAACACCCTACTCAGCAATCAATGGGTTGAAGAAGAAATTCAGCAAGAAATTCAACAATATCTACAATTCAATGAAAATTCAAGTACAACTTACCAGAATTTATGGGATGTGATGAAAGCAGTTCTTAGAGGAAAAACCATAAGTATGAACTCACACATTAGGAAGACAGAAAGGGAACAAATTAGCACCTTAATGTTGCACCTCCGACAACTAGAAAAAGAAGACCAAACAAAACCCAGAGCACAAAGACGGGAAGAAATCATAAAGATTAGAGCAGAAATTAATTCAATTGAGATGAAAAAAACAGTTCAAAGAATCCACAAATCAAAAAGTTGGTTCTTTGAAAAACTAAATAAAGTTGATAAGCCTCTTGCCAACCTCATCAAAAAGAGGCAAAAGAAAATTCAAGTACAAGTGATAAGGAATGAAAAAAGTGAAATCACCACAGACCCAGTGGAAATTCAGAAGACTATCAATAGTTACTTCGGGAATCTTTACACTCACAGAATAGAAGACACAGAAGAAATGGACAGATGGCCCAGATGGTCCAATTTGTACCTTTACAAATTACCAAAACTGAATCAAGAAGATATAAAAACTCTCAATAAGCCGATAACAGCCAAAGAAATACAAAACATAATAAAAAGCCTACCAACAAAGAAAAGTCCAGGTCCTGATGGATTCACAGCTGAATTCTATAAGAAATTTGTAGAAGATATAATCCCCACACTCCACAAACTCTCCAATGAAGTTGAAAAGGAAAAAGTCCTCCCAAAATCATTTCTGGAGGCAAGTATAATGCTGATTCCAAAACCAGGGAAAGACACAACCAAAAAGGAGAACTATAGGCCAATCTCACTCATGAACATAGATGCAAAAATGCTCAACAACATCTTGGCAAATAGAATACAGCTAATCCTCAAGAGGATCATGCACCATGACCAGCTAGGATTCATCCCAGGGATGCAAGGATGGTTCAATATTTGAAAATCTATAAATGTAATACACTAGCCGGACGTGATGGCGCATGCCTATAATCCCAGCACTCGGGAGGCTAAGGCAGGAGGATTGTTGTGAGTTCGAGACCAGCCTGAGCTACAAAGTGAGCTTAAGGCCAGCCTGAACTGTATAGTGAGACCCTGTCTCAAAAAGACAAAAAAAAAAAAAAAAAAAAAAAAAAAAAAAAAAAAAAAAAAAAAAAAAAAAAAAAGACTGAAATCTAAAAACCACATGATCATCTCAATTGATGCAGAGAAAGCCTTTGACAAAGTCCAACACTCATTCATGTTCAAGGTCCTACACAAAATTGGAATAGATAGACTCTATCTTAACTTGATAAAAGCCATCCATGACACTCCAAAAGCTCATATAATCCTAAATGGGGAAAAACTGAAATCTTTTACTCTTAAATCAGGTACAAGACAAGAATGTCCGCTATCACCCCTCCGATTCAATATAGCCTTGGAATCCATAGCAAGAGCCATTAGAAAAGAGGTAGAAATAAAGGGAATAAGAATAGGTAAAGAAGTTAAATTATCACAATTTGCAGATGACATGATACTTTACTTGGAAGACCCAAAAAAATCCACCAAGAAACTATTAGAACTGATAGGGAAATTCAGTATCATACCAGGATACAAAATCAATACTCAAAAGTCAATAGCATTCCTCTACACATGTAACAAGCACAGTGAAAGGAAACAATACAAACAATACCTTTTACAATAGCACCACGGAAAATGAAATACCTTGGGATTAACTTAAGGAAGGAAGTCAAAGATAGTTTCGAGGAAAATTACAACACCCTAAGAAAAGAGATTATAGAGGATTTCAGAAAATGGAAAGATATTCCATGCTCCTGGATCAGAAGAACTAACATCGTGAAGATGGCCATACTCCAAAAATTGCTGTACAGATTTAATGCAATCCCTATCAAACTGCCACCAAACATACCTCACAGATATAGAGAAATCAATCCTAAAATTTATTTGGAACCACAAGCGACCTAGACTAGCAAAGGCAATCTTGGCCAATAAAGACAAGGCAGGAGGCATCACAATTCCTGATTTGAAATTATACTACAAAGTCACTGTGATAAAATCAACATGGTATTGGCAACAAAATAGACCTGAGGATCAGTGGAATGGATTGCAAGATGCAGAGGCATCTATGAAAACACTCAGCCATCTTATCTTCAACAAAGGGGCTATAAAAGCTCACTGGAAGAAAGATAACCTCTTTAACAAATGGTGCTGGAAAACATGGCTTTCTACATGCCGAAAACTAAAACTTAACCCAGCTCGATCACCATGGACTAAGTTAAAGTCAAAATGGATTAAAGATCTAAACATTAAAACAGAAACACTCAATCTCCTGGAAGAGAAAGTAGGAGGAACTCTTGAAGACATAGGGGTAGGTAAAGAGTTCATGAACAAACATATATTCGCAAGGGAAGCACTTGAAAGAATCAACAACTTGGATCAACTCTTCTTAAGAAGCTTCTACATGTCAAAAGAAATTGTCAACAGAGTAGGACTAGAAATCCCATTCAAGCCAGCTATCCCCCTACTGGGAATTTTCCCAAAGGATCTGGATACATTGTATCATAGAGATATATGTATACCTATGTTTATAGCAGCACAATGTGTGATAGCAAAATCTTGGAAACAACCAAGATGTCCATCACATGAAGAATGGTTGAAAAAGATGTGATATTTCTATACAATGGAGTATTACTCAGCTATTAAGAATGATAAGTTTGAAGCATTTATACTGAAGTAGATGCCACTTGAACATATACTCATAAGTGAAATAAACCAGACACACATGTGTAAATGTCATATAGTCTCCCTAGTATAACAAGCAAAAAGCAGAAATACAAAAGGAAATGTACAACAAGTAAAATCAATTGATTCAGATAAGGCAAAGTGAATGGCATATGCTGCAGGATACTAATCAGCTTTTCTTCTGGATGGTTAACAACC
>PVKA01051657.1:0-12092 GCA_004027165.1 Ctenomys sociabilis | reverse complement strand
ATATAAAGTTCATGTGTTGGTATATAAGTTTTGATCTACCTAGGTCTTAACCATCCAGCAGAAAAGTATAAAAGTATAAAAATGAAGTATACATCGTGAGCCCATAATATTAAGCTGAGCTGTAAATGGATATGGTCGACAATTTCTTTGAATAACTCCCTATGGTTGCAGAATGCTGGAGTGTGTTGGATTGTGGTGTTGAGTTCAAGCACCTAAGGTAGTTGAATGTCAACGGAGTGCCTGCTTTTGACAGGTGTAGACAAAGGTGTAGAAGGGTTGTAGAAAGAAAAAATCATGATGTGTGTGTATAGACAGTACAGTTCGGATAGATAACGCTGTGCTTCTACATAATTCTATGAGAGGCAAGATCTGCACTAATGGTGGTTGGACAGGATATTATGTCGGCTTTTAGTGCAATGGTCATCCACTAGGTAAATAATTATTGAATCTTTGATATAATTCAGCTATAAAAAAAACCTGTAAATATAATATCATGTATGCACCTTGTACAATACCAAAACGTTATGAAAACAGTTTGCAATGTATTAATTCATCGACTCTGCATGGTTAAGGTGTTTTGAAACTGTCTGATTGACATTTGTATTTCAATAAAATAAAAATAAATGGAAAAAAAAAACTATTCTGGAGGGTTAACAACCGAGGTTTGCAGACTAAACATTAGAGAAATAGAAGCACTATAAAGACAGCCAACATTTTGGCCCTCTCTTTTCAAGGTCAGTGAAGACTCATGACATAGGAGAACCTGTGCTATAACATCATGTAACTGATATGTGTCCCAAATTTTCTGATCAAGTAGATTATGGGGCCACACAGCAACGTGGTGGATGATGTAGAGTGCTAGGGATAGTCACATGGAAAGAAAACATTCTCTCAGACTTTCTCAGACAGTAAATTGGTCAAGCGATGGCTGTGTTTCATCCACATGGCTGACACTGACAAAAGATCTGCAAACTGCAGTACAGGGTTGCAGGATAAATCCTGAGGGGACTTGACTGACCTTATTGGATACAAAAGATACATATCTTGCTATATAGGTTTTGCTTTATCTTGAGCTTAACCATCAAGCAGAAAAGTATAAAAACGAGGTATACAAAGTAAAACCATATTAATATGCTGAGCTGTAAATGGCTCTAGTCAACGACTTCTGTGGATAACATATTGCTATTATGGACTGCTGGGCTGTGTTGGATTGTTTTACTGAATTCACACACCTATAGTATTTAGATGCCAATGGAATACCTATCTCTGATAGGACGAATCAAGAAAAGGGGATGCAAAGGAAGGGCCATTCTTTATCTGTATATACAGTATAGTTAGGATAGATATACACCCACTTTAACTTAAATCAATAAGAAAGACTTGTACTAACAGTGTTTGGACAGGATATCCTGTCTGTATCATGTACTATGGAAAACCACTAAGAAGATAGCAATGTACAAGGTATTAATTATTGAAACGTTCCTATTAATCAGTTTTAAAACTGTCTTATTGCTATTTGTTTCTCAATAAAATAAAATTTAAAAAATAAAAAAAAATTAACCTCATTAGGGTAATACAAATTAAAACACCTTTAGGTACCCGTGAGAATGGACAAAGTCTGGAAGACTTAATCCAGTAGCTTTTGGTGCTAGTGGGCATTTGGCACAGCAGGAACTGAATTTATTTCTTATGGGAGTGCACATGGCAGTTTCTTTGGAAGGCAGTGTGGTTTTTCCTTTAAAGTCAGTCATACTCTAAGCACTCTTCTTGGTATTTATTTAAAGGAGATGAAAATATATGTGCACACAGTATATATAGCAACTGTATTCACAAGTGGTGAAACTTGGAAAGAATTAAGAGCTCCTTTGGAAGATGTGGCCCATCTAGATGACAGGATATCAATATGCTCTCAAACCATGACATGATAGAAGGAAAGGCATTATTTATTGAATTTCCAGGATAAAAGTGACATTCTGAATGGGCTACATACACACTGTACAACTCCCAGTATGTGACATTTTGGCAAAGACAAAGTATAAACACAGTAAAATGATCTGTAGTTCATGGAAGATTTAGTTGTTACATAAGTGTGTACTGGTCACAGAAGATTTTTAAGTAAATGAAAATAATCTACATTATAATATAATCATATTATATGTACATGCCCTACAGTTGTTCAAGTCTGTAAAGTGCAATCTGTGTAGCGCCAGTGGGACCCACGTGCTTTGCGTTGCTGTGGCTCTTCGACTCCATCAAATACACTGCTGGGGCACATTGGAAGAGCTTGTAAGTGTATTGGCGTTTGGCATACATGGCAGTTCTGTACACCTTCTTCTCAATTTTGTTATGAGTATAAAACTCTTCTAAAATATAGAATATTTAAATATGAAAACGAGAAAAAGCAAAAACAGAAAAATGGTGTATAGACTTTCTTTGTCATCTTAATTATTTGACCCATAAGGAAAGAAAATAGAACTCCTCTATGAAAGAGAAAAACTGAATGGTTTGTTAATTATATTTGCAATATTTCTCTTCCAAGCTACTAGAGTATCTTACAGAAATTCTACTTATTTATGTCTCTTACACAAGGTGCACATTTGCATACTCTCTAATTTCATAGCACCATATTTATCTACAAATTATCGTATTTGTTCTGCAATTCCATTATATGGCGTGTGGGTTCATGATTTGGGACTTTGTTCTGAGATTTATCAAGAGGCTTCCATGGACTTTGTATGAGCTATTCAATTTATTCCTCTAATGCAATCTGTGAAAAATACAATAAAGTGTAGGGAGGGGCGTGAGAAAGAAAGGCAGATGGCATGAATGATGTCTCATTTTTCTGACAAAGAATATAACAAGGATGGAAAATGATACACCATGAATCCACTGCAGTGACAAAGATTGTAATGAGAATTGGTACGAACACAGCCAACCGCGCTCTCATTACACTCCGCAGATTGTAATCTTCTCATCCTCACAGGCTGGACCCATCCTCCACTGACTGATGTGTCTTCCCCAGAGCTCTTCTTCAATTTGCTTTTAAAACACTTTTGATATAAGTGGGCTATTACAAGAAGCAAGTAATAAAAATTCCAAAATGATGCTGCAACTCTAACTCCAATGACTGGTCAAGAGGAGATATTTTATTTGCTGATGTACAATAATATTAATTGGCACTTGCATAATAGTAGCATTTCAATCAAAAATCTATGTCTTTAGTTTCACAAAAAAGCCTCAAGATTGTGATGCTTGCAATGTCTGAGGTGGAGAGAAAGAAGGATAAAACAAGAAAGAAGCTGACAAATCCTGCAATAAAATATTTTTATTATAATGTACCATTTTATTATCACAGCAGTACATGAAAATAAAGACACCTTAAAATTTTTCATGAAATAAATTTTGATAACTGATAATTTTAAGTATTGACCTATATAATAATACATGTCATAAACAAATGACTAATATCTTTTCTCGTACATAGTAATGGCCAATTAAAATATAATAAAATAAGTGATCTGTAATAAGAAAACTATTAAGCACATAAAAAGAAATAACTTACATAAAAATAATTAAAAGCTGCCACTGAGGAATGTAGCACAAAGCTCAAATTAAAAGACAGATGCGGTTCTTCAGCTGAAATTCTTGATTAATATTTCAGTGTTTAATGTAGGCAAATTATTTCTGTATCTCACATGGTAGAATAATTTTTGGAAGGTAGTTAATAAAACTATATACCACATGATATTGCAGATATGAAATTGCACTATCCAAGTACGAAGACTAATATGTTATGTAATTTAGAAATACGCAGACTGATAAGCAAATTAGATATGCAAGTAGATTGTATATATATGACTATTTGATGAATCAAAACTTGTATTTCAAATCTGTGGAACTAAATTATTCAATAAATTATTTTAATTGAATGTGCCCCTCAATGAAAAATACAAAGAAATATTCATTTGATATTAAGTATAATACATTTCAGATGTATGTTCATTCTAAACATTAGATCTATAATAATGAGTGAACTACAACGAAACACAGCAGCAGAGTTTTTGATGAGCTAATGTAATGAAGCTGAAAATCCAATGAATAGCTAAAGGTAGTTTCAATTAAATGGACAAACACTGAGGAAATGACAATTCTTGACATCATACTTGTCACCTAGCTATTTGGTAAAGGTACAAAGAATGATAAGCATGTAGGAGAGCAGGTCTGAGAGAAGTACACTAGATAATACTAAAAATAAAATTTCCTTGTGTATATTAACATTTTTTAAATAGGAAAGCAAATCACAAATATGTATCTTTCTGTGGAAAAGGCAGTAGCTATTTGCTCCACTATGCCTTAACTACAGTAGGGAAGAACCTAATTCAAAGAAGGGCCGATCTCTGCCCTGGGATGGCCTCTTCAGACCTTGCATGCATCATGCATATGACCCTTCACAGAGGGAGGTCAGCTATACACCTTATCAAGGCTCTAGAAGAACAGAGCACTGTACTTGAGGAATACATCATCTTACAAGGCTTTTTTTTTCTCAGAAAACTCAAGTTTACTTATGATTACAAAGTAACTCATGTTTGCTACTATTAGAATAAACTTCTCCAAAAATTTGCCATTGCCAATGTGATGGCCATTCAGTGCTGGGGCCTTCAGGAGAAGGCTGGGTCAGGATGCACCCTCCCTGAGAGTATCTGGCCTTTACCAAGGAGCTTCCTGCAGCGTTTGTTGGGTTTATCCTTGCCATCTCTCCATGTGAGAAGAGGGTTTCTTCTCTGGGAAGGAAACCTGAGCTGGTCTTTGATCTGTTAGAAAGTAAATTTCTGTTATTTATAAACCACTCAGCTTTGTCTCTGTGTCCAAGTGATTTTGGCCTGTGCTAGGAAACTGGAGCCATTACCATCCTGCGTTCCAGGCCAGCCTGGGCTACCTAAGGAGATCCTGTCTCTAAAGCAAAACAAACAAACCAAAATTATCCAGCTTCAGGTATTTTGTTACAGCAACACAGACTACTAAGGTATGATACCTTACTTCAAGCATACAAGCCAATAAACAGTGTAACAAATTGCCTAGCTGGGACATACGCCTTCATTTCTGTCACACTTTACCATTCACTACTCTTGGATTTTATTTGAATATCCTATAGCTACAAAACTGAATCATAATTTTTTTCTTAAGACTGCAGATCTGTCTTACTCAGAATTGAATTACTTTCAATGGTCTTTAACATAGTATATAAGCAGGCACTGAGATGTGAGAAGGAAGTAATGGGTGTTGAGTCACTGAGGGAATCTAGAGAATATTAATTACACTCATTTTGATGATATCCATGTGTCCTGGGAGTGCAAGGGAGTGACTGCTTGAGTCCCAAAGATTAGGAATAGTCATGTTTTGCCAGAGTAGCTAGTGTATTTGCAATTGTATGTACAGTATAAATCTTGAAACTTTAGTTTTTATTTTTATTTTTTTTTGTTTTTCTTTTTTCTTTTCCTTTTGTTGGCTGCAGAAAGACCAATGTCAAGCTTTTGGTGCTCATGAAGGATTTTAAAGAATACATTTTTGGGGCTGGCCAAATATCTCAGTGGATTAAAGCACCTGCAAGCAGGCACAGGGGCTGGGATTGGATCCCCAGGGCACACTGAGAAGGCGATTGAGACTGGGCATGGTGGCATGTGCCTGTAATCTCAGCACTTGTGAGGCTGTAAACAGGAGAATCACTAGGAGTCTAATCAAGTGTGACACCCTGAAAACTCTGCAGACCCTTTCCTAAAATATAAAAAAATTTTTTTTTTTAAGGACAGGGTGTACACGATCTCACTGCAGAGATTGGACTCCTAGTGATCCTCCTGTTCACAGCCTCCCAAAGCTGGAATAACAGGTGCATGCTGCCACGTCCAGTTTCAATCGCTATCGCAGTACATTCTAGGGGTTGGGCTGGCAGAGCAGGCCAGAGGATCAAACTCCTGGCCCCTGAGTCTGTCTAAGCAGGTGCTTTAATCTGCTATTAGGCCAGCCCTTTTATATTTTGTTCTTAAGATTCATATCATATTAGTTAATTTGCTATAATTATTTCACAATATGTTATTGTGAAGGGTATTTCATCAGTTTAAGATGAACTGATTCCTTTTCATGTACTATATTCATTGACAATATTCTCAAGTAGGCACATTTGTCAATACTGATTAAACTTTGGGCTGAGAGATAGTGCAGGGGTCTAAGCACCTGCCTGGCAGGCTCAAGGACCCAGGTTTGATCCCCTGTATCACATGCCTTGCTGGGCCCAGAGGCCCTGGCCATGGCAACCACCTAAACCAAGCATAGTGGAGCACACCCATAATTCCATCAATGGAGAGGTTGAAGCAGGAGGATCAATACAAGTCCATGCAATATCCTATACCAAATAAAAAATATATAAAAGAATTTTTGAAAATCAATTAAACTTAGGTAGGTATATTACTTTCTTGGTAAAGCAATGCACTAGATATTTCAAAGAAATCCAGAAAAGCCAAAGCTTTGTAACCCAAAATGTTTGAATCAGTATAAGAGAGGCAATCTGTTCTAGTGTTATTTTCTTATTCTCCTAAAAATGATCATTTTTATGTTCACAGCCAAGTGTCCCTTAGTATAAAATGAAATGCTGACCAAGTTCTCACAAACACTGTTGCGTGTTGCAGTTTTAACATGAACTGAATATTTGTCAATAGTTTTGTACTAGTAAGATTCATATTGGATGAGTTCACATTTTGTATCTCACCTCTCCTGGAACATATTACCCAGTACCTGATGGAGCAGTGAAAGTATCTTCTTGGGCAGAGAATTCTCATTTGGGTGTCTTTTTGTATCCTGGGTCTGCACTGTGGCTGCAGCAAGTGGGCAAGCTGATGTTGACTCACAGAGGTGCTTGTTTTGTTCTGTTTTGTTTATTCCCATTGCTTTGACTTTGACCACTAGATTCTCTTTTCTGGAAATTGCAAAGTAAGATATGGAATGAATTACATACAACTGAATTTTTAACATGATCGTTAGGTGCTAACAATGACATTTTTAAGGGAAATCATAAGTAAATTGAAGTTGGATTAGAAAAGGAAAGAAGTCAAGACAGGGAAGGACAACAAAAAACTTCTGTCATATGGCATAAAAATAAGCACTGGCAGAGCTACAAGAAACAGATTTTTCACTTGTGCTCCAGTCTTGGGGCCGATCCTTTTGGAGATTTTCAAGAAACTCCAGTTTTTGCCAAGCTAGTCTGGCTAGCTTTGCTTATTCTTGTTAGGCTGCTGAAACAGAAGTGAAGTGAGTTGACTTAGAAAATACTGGTGAGAGGCCAGATCTTTTCAGATATCTGTAGGCAGCTGAGTGAAACAGCTTAATTCTATTTGCTTTTATTTCAAGTCACATTAGAAAAATCTTATTAATTTCTATTAATTGGTACTGTGTGGTTCTTCAAAGTCCAAAGAAAGCAGAGATGATTTTTTTCCTCTTTTCAGCAAGCACTGACTTGATCCAACAACACAATTATTGAAGTTACTCAATATAAGGTAAATACATAACATAGATTTCAAAAGACACATTCCTCAGTGAGGTTTGACTCGCCCTACACAAGGGAATAATTCTACTTCCACAACACGCAGAATAAGCCAAGTACAGCAAACTGGTAAGAAATATTTTGATTCTGAGTCTCCTCATTGGTTCTACTTAATGCTAGACTTTAAATTTTGTAAATTTTTAAAGTCCCAGCTGTAGTTTCATTTTTTATTTTCTTTTAACAGAAACATTTGGTCCAGTACTCCTGCGGGATGAGCTGCCAATGGACCAAATGGATACACTGAGTCCTTCCGCACCAGTAGGAGACAAGGTGGAGAACTGATTCTGTTTATTGGCAAAAAGCAAAGTTGCTCTCTCATTAACAGTAAACAGATAATTCCAAGAAATTCCCTTTGCTTTTGACCTACTCACCACAGGCTGTCATGCTGACTGCTTGCTGGTCAAGGGTAAGAAACAAACGGATGAAATCTTAGGCTTTGGCTTATAAACTGAGACGAAAAGTTCAACCCCAATAAAATTTCTATTTAAATATACAAAATAGCTCATTTTAGGGTTGTGATTAAAAGAAGTGAAAATGGTTGATGGTATTAAGAAAAACCTGAAAGAATATTTCCAAAGGCCCTGTCTATAGACAGGCAATGTTATCACCTAATGTTGCACAGCCAATTAGCATGTGGATTTATTTTACTGAGAACAATGCAATATCCCAGAGGAGTCTTTCACAAAATAGCTGACAATAAATTTCCCCAAAGGCTTCTATAACCTGTGAGGTAAATATATACAGCATGTGTTGTCATTCAGGATGGGTAAATTTAATAGTCTATGTCTGATTCTGTCAGATTCGTTGTGGGCCAAACACTCAAACTATGAAACAATATTTTAAAAATGCCTTTCAGAGAAAATTTCTGTTAATACATATCATGTATCTAAGTGTATGCTATGTTTATTTAGAAATTTTATTTCAAAATACTTTGATGAGGTTGGTGACATTGATACTATTTCTAGATTTAATGTATTGATTTTGTGTAAGCATCTACAGTATATGAATTTCACAACAAAATCAGAAATATATTTTTGTCCTTTTTTTTAGTTTTATATATTTGGTACAGGGTCTCACTTCACAGCTTAGACTCCTAGTGACCTTCCTGTTTTCAGCCTCTCCAGCCCTGGGATTACAGGTATGTGCCACCATGCCCAGACTCCATGTCCAGCTTAGGTGCTTAGGCCACTGAGCTATCTCCAAGGCCCTTTGTCCTATTTTATAGTGTTGGCATTTTTAGCATTAGAGATAAAGATGTACAGAGTACTGTTCACAACAGAAAAAACTAAAATTTCATAATTTATGATTCAATATGTATGTCTGGCAAGATATTTATTTATTTTTGTTACAAAGCGTGGTTTCTTGTACATTTAAATCCATTATTAGTGAAGGGACTGATACAAAAAGAGGAAATTCTAATTTTGTGAAATAAAATAAATCCACACATATCAATGAGGAGCATTGATTTTTGACTATGATCTTATTTAAAAATCTGATAATTCATGAAGGAACTGCCAAAATAATACAAACTAAGGTGTTCACTTAAAAAAATTCTTTAGGTTATTTTTCTATAATAGCATACAAATATTTAGGAAAGCTCATTGGTGCAAATGATTAGTGAAAAATTGCTCTCTGTGTCAAAGTGCTGTGCTTTTTCACTAAATTCACATCCAGACAGAGTAAACTATGTCAAAAGCGCCCTGCACCCTGGGGTATGGGTATCTGAGAACTTCAGAATGGGGCTGCTTCGCTACAGTGTCTGGGCTTAAGGCTGATTCTGCTGCTTTCCTACCCTACGACTTTGGGAAAGTTATGGGGCATTTTTGGGCTTTCCGTTTTTTCATCTGAAAACTCTGAATGATGCCAACAATTATATTTTTCTTACAGAAATTTTAAATTTTGTTTCATTTTTATTTTTAAATTAAAAAAATAGTGACATAAGAATACCAGTACTGTATTAGCTGTCAGCATATATTTTTCTCAGGGTCTTTAACAAAATGAAAAGTTCTTTAAAATAGTGTTTGCGCTTCTTGTTTCTTCTGACAGTCTTTAAAGTCAATCTTGTATGATATAAAAACAGTTATTTATGATTTACTGCAGGTATCATTTGTATCATTTTCTTAGTTCTTTATTTTTAGCTTATGTATATCCTTAAATTTAAGGGGAGTTGTAGAACTTGTTTCACAATTCGTTCAGCCGCTCTGGATTTTGATTGAATTTAATTAATCTGCACTTAAAGTGAGTATTAATAGACTGATTTTTCCTTGAATGTCCTCTGTCATATTAATAATGATCAGTTACTCAGTTCTTAAAAGTTAAAAAAAAAAAAAAAGAAGAAAGAAAGTGCCCAGAGCTTGGATGCCACACAACGTGGGCTCACACAGACGCTAATTCTACAGTTACCCAGCATTCCTTGTGCATGTGGCCATTCTAGGCAGTATTTCAGCCACTAAAACTGAAATGAGAATAAGGTCCTCATTTTCATGAAAGATCTTATTCTACCAACAGGTAAGTAAGTGCATTAATAAATACAATTTTGAATACCCCAAATATTGTTTTCATTCCACTAGGATGTGCTGCACAGTATCAGTTCAATCAGAACAAAATATGATTTTTATTTAGAAACAAAATTCTTGAAAAACTGTCAATTAAAATGTTAATGTAAGGAATACAGTTCTTGGGCAAAGAGGGCAGATTTCTTAATGTGAGATAGAGCCTAAAAAAATTTCAGAAAGCATTACTTATAAGCTAGAAGGTTGTGGCAGTTCTGCTGTATACGCGAAGAGGTGCACATTGTGGTAGCAGCTTATATATATATGCCAGGTATAAAGGGGAAGCTAAGCACTCTAGGCAAACATGCACAGTGTAATTTTCTATATTAAACCATCACTCTAGGTGCCACAGGAGGATGGAGTAAGAGTGAAAGGTGGCAATGAAATTATCCAGGTTTCTTGGCGGATGATGATAGCTTAGACCCGAACCTCAGCAGCAGCACTGAAATTGTAGAAAAATAAATGGGCTAGAAACTCATTTGAAGATGAAGTAGACAGGATTTGATGTATTACCTGTAGAGCATCAGAAGAAGAGAAAAAGCAGAATGCCTGTAGGTGCTGATTGTTTATGAGTTGCATTTTTACTGCATAGTGTCAACTTTCAGTAAAATTAAATGCACACATAGCAATTTATATCTAAGAAAAAGCAAAATATGGACTATACATATGAAAGACAAATTATCATTACTAGTTTGGGAATGTCTGCTTTGAATATATATGTTTTTGCTTTGTTTGTTTGTTTTTTGTTTTGCAGAATCGGGGATTGAACTTAGGCCCTTGGACTTGCACATCTGAGTTCAAGATGGCATACTCCACTGAGCCATCTCCCTAGGCCCATGTTTTTTATTTAAAATCAAGTATTTTCACAAGGACTAACTGGCTTTTGATTTTGGTTTTCAAAACTGTGTCACATGTTGATCCCTGAAACTTTGAAGGATTTTTAATCATTGCCCAGGATAGTGCCCTGGGAGGAATACTTGATGGATATTAGATTTCAGATTAGGAGTGTTTTGAAGAGTAATTAGGGAGTTAACTTATTTCGGTACTTTATAAACACTCATATGCTCTTTAATACTTGAAGATGGGAAGGGTTAAAAAAGTCAGGCATCATTTTTGGTGCACGTATCCACTCAGTTCCTTTGTCCCTTGAATGGTACTGAGTGTATGCAGAATTAGAACCATGACAGGAGCAGTATGGAGGTGTGGAAAGAACTTTCATCATGAACACAGTGCTAAGCACTACCTGTGCCAGTAGGATGGCATTGGTGGAAGTTACAAAAACCATGATGATTATGTCTCGCCTGGTGATTTTTCAGCATCTTGGTCAGGATTATAATGTAATCTTAAAAGTAAAAATGAAAACTTTGTTTGCTTGACTTACTTCTTCAGCCTACCTAAGCCTTTATGTGTTCTTATAACCAGGCTTTTGTTGAATGAACATAATACATACCACTTTGTTACTACTGGCATCAATTGGTCATAGAGTATTAGTTGATGTTTTTCTGAACACTTCTTTTTTCAAAGAGTGTCATATATAGTTAGGAATTACATGTTAAACTTCATTTGGGGATCTCTAGTGCATTACACAGTTTGATAGACTGTGCTTTACCTGAGAGAAGGAATACCAACACTCTTTATGCAATACTTTCTTAATAGTGTCAAAAGAAATAAAATTGATGTGGTTATGTTATGACTACAATCCAGAAGAGTGTTGGAAATTTCCACCTTCTCAACCAATACTCTGAATTCACCTTCTCATCAGTATTTCAGCAGAACTGCAGGAGAGAAGACCCACTTCTTTATTAACTTTAAATTTCATTTTGTTACAGACAGGTATTATCAGAAAATTGGCCTAAAGATAGCTAGTTACAGATTAAAAAGTAAGTTGGACTTCATGATATAAAGACCTGGGAGGTTGGTCATACAGTTCAAGGGAACTCACTGAAACA
>PVKA01051656.1:0-12094 GCA_004027165.1 Ctenomys sociabilis | reverse complement strand
CGCTTTTTTTTTTTTTTTTTTTTTTTTTTTTTTTTTTTTTTTTTTTTTTTTTTTTTTTTTTTTGTCTTTTTGAGACAGGGTCTCACTATGCAGGCTGGCCTTAAGCTCACTTTGTATGTAGCTCAGGCTGGGCTCGAACTCACAATAATCCTCCTGCCTCAGCCTCCCGAGTGCTGGGATTACAGGCATGTGCCACCAAGCCCGGCTATTTTCCTTTTTTTAATGTTGCTGGGAATTAAGCCCAGAGCCTCACACAAGGTAAGCATATACTCACTCTACCATCAAGCTATATCCCCTAACCCAGATTATTCACAGTAACCCTGGAAAGATGTTGCATTATTATCTACAGTTATAGAAAGAAGAACCTAAAGCTTAGCAGGGTGACTTGCCTAAAGTTATACTTTTATTGAATAGCAGAATGGAAATTTAAATCTAGGTCTATTAGACTCCAAAATTACTACCTTAACCTCTTTTTTCATCTCAAAAAAGATGTTAATATCTACATGTATTAATAAGGAAAAGTGTTTTTCTTTGGAGATGGGATTAGTTTGTTTTTTCCTCTGTTTTGTTTTGTTAGTATTGGGAATTGAGTCCAGGGCCTTGTACATTCTAGGCAAGCACTATACCACTGAGATGCTTATCCAGCCTCTCTCTCTTTGCTTGCTATCTTGTTTGCTTGCTTACAGCAGGGATTGAACTCAGGACTTTGTGCTTGTAAGGCAGGCTTTTATGCCAATGAGATATCTCTCCATAGCCCACCTTTTTTATTTTTAAATAGGTATTCCCTAAGTTACTAGGGCTGGCCCCAAACTTGATCTTACTGCCCCAGTCTCCCAAGTAGCTACAGTTACAAGCGTGTGTCCAGAATGTATTTTTTTC
This sequence comes from Ctenomys sociabilis, assembly GCA_004027165.1. Lineage (NCBI taxonomy): Eukaryota > Metazoa > Chordata > Mammalia > Rodentia > Ctenomyidae > Ctenomys > Ctenomys sociabilis. The sequence continues at coordinate 11,215 of PVKA01051656.1, read as the reverse complement.
AATCAATAAAAAATAGTTTTCAAAGAAAAATGAAACTATTTCTTTTAAGTTTACACAAGAAGTTTAAGACTTAAAAATTTAATGAAGTCTTCCTACATTTTTACTAGTATGGTAGGACTAGATATAATAAATAATCTTTTTGATTGACACAGCTAACATACTAATTATAACACATTGTATCCTAAACTGGCATGGGGAAAAAAAAATTCTACAGATCTTAAGAACTAAATGAGAGGCCGGGGAGATGGCTCAGTAGAGTAAGTGCTTGCCTGGCAAGCGCAAGGATCTATTTCAGTCCCCAGTTCTGCCAAAAAAAAAAAAAAAAAAAAAAAAAAAGAACTAAATGAAACCTAGGTATGGTGACTCATGCCTTTAAACCCAGCACTCAGGAAGATGAGGCAGGAGGATTATTGTGAGTTTGAGACCAGCCTGTCCAATAAAATGAGCTCAAGGCCAGCCTGAACTAAAAGACAAAAAATAAATAAGAAATTCTCATGGATAAAGTTCTATGGAAATCAGCCCATATTCAGTATGCTAAGAAAAAATAATTGTTATTCCCAGAAAAACTCTCTTTTAAAGTATAGGTAGCGTAAAAGACAAAAATAGATGTCTGAACAAAGGTTTGTACATGTATGTTCAGTTAAACTTTTTTTTTTTTTTTTTTTTTTTGAGAAAGCATCTTGCTATGCACTTCAGACTGGCCTTGAACTCACTATGTAACCTAGTTATGGTGACCCTCCTGCCTCAGCTTCTGGAGTTCTGGAGGTACAGGTGTGCACCATCATGCCCAGCCTCAGGCACCTTTATTTTTAATAATGAGAAACTTAGGGACTTTGTTCATCAATAAATGAATGAGTAAACAAGATCTCATATATCCATAATGGGGTACTACTCAGCAATCAAAAGGAATATGCTATTGATAGAGAACTTAGAAATCATTATGTTGAGTGGAAGAAATCAGGCAAAAAGAGTGTTGTGTTAATCCATTTAATACAGAATTTTAGAAAATTCAAACTATAGTGACATATTGTAAATAAGTATATTAGTAGTTGCTTGGAGATAAAGATAGAGGAGGGATAGATTAAGGAAATCCTTGGAGGTGATAGGTTCATTATCTTGCTTGTAGTAGTGGTTTCTCGGTGTTATGTATGTCCAAACTGATGAATTAGGGCCAGGGATTTAGCTTAGATGCACAGCTCCTGCCTGACAAGTGTGAAGTCCTAAGTTTAATTCCCAGTACCCATAAAAACAAAAAAACTGATGAATTTTAAACTTTAAATGTGCAGTTTTAGTATACCTCAGTTATACCTCAATAAAACGCAAAGAAAAGAAGCACTGCAGTCCTTTTTTTTCACCTTTGGATGTTCATCTCAAGTTCCTACAGCCTGCTAATATAACAAACCCTTTAGCTTTCCAACATGGACTCATACCAGACTCTGCAATGCGCTGCAGGCCTTTGACTTGTAACTGGATCCTACAGTTCTCCAGCACACAGATGGTCATTCTGCCTTCTCCTACTCTGATTCCATTGTAAGACTACTTTGTAAATCATATATATTGTTTTTTTTGTTTTTTTTTTTATGTATTTAGTACAGGGTGTACAGGGTCGCACTACATAGATTGGACTCTTAGTGATTCTCCTGTTTACAGTCTCCCAAGTGCTGGGATTACAGGCTCACACTACCATGCCCAGTCTCAGTTGCCATCTCAGCACATCCTAGGGGTGGAGCCAGTGTGGCAGGCCCAGGGATCAACACCCCACCCCCCATGTCTGCCTAAGCAAGCACTTAAATCTGCTGAACTATTTGGCCAGCCCAAATCATATATATTCTGCCTCTGTACTAAACCTTGATGCATTGTTCAAAAAAAAGAAAAAGAAAAAAACTCAAATGCAAAGAAAAAAGAATATTTTTTCAAACCTTCAGTTTAGAATGCTATATTTCATTATTTGCTAACTATAAAAATGAGTGAAGATATTTTGATATTCTTATTTCAGTCTTTAAATATCCTAACAAGTTCACTTTTCCCCTGTCCCAGTACTGGGAGCAAACCTAGGGTTCTTAGAAGCCTTTTTGTTTGTTTGTTTGTTTTTTGTGGGTTTTTTTTTTTTTTTTGGCTGGCTTAGGTTGCCTTCAGGGCAGGTCTGGTAAGGCTTGAGGATCTGGAACCACAGCATCCTGATTGCTTTGTTTACTCAGTCACTTAAACAACTGAGCTAATGGGCAGGCCCCCAAACGTAGTATGCTTTAACATTGAACGACATCCCAGCTCTTTTTCATTTTTGAAACAGAGTCTGAGTTGCTTAGGCTATTCTTGAACTTCTGATCCTCCTCCTTCATCCTCCTGAGTAACTGGAATTATAGGCCTGTGCCACCAGGCACAATTTAAAATTCACCTTTTAGAGTACACAATTCAGTAGTTTTTTTATGTAGAATAAAACGATAGTATAATTCAGGTATAAACAATAAGATAAGTAAGCAGCTACACTCTTAATTCACTGATAAGAGATGTCTGCTAAAAAAAATCTGTAAATATATCGTGTATGCACCTTGTACAATACCAAAACATTATGAAAACAGTTTGCAATGTATTAATTTATCGAATCTGTATTGTTAAGGTGTCTTGAAACTGTCTGATTGACATTTGTAGTTCAATAAAATAAAATTAAAAAAATAAAACGATAGTGACCATTGTTTTAATTTCAGAACATTTTCAGTCCCTCTAAAATTTAACCATACCTATAAGTCCTATCAACTCAAGGAAGCAGAAGTTGGAGAATCACTTGAGCTCAGGAATTTGAGACCGGCCTGGACAGTGTAGAGATCATACCACCTCAAAAGAAAAACTGCCATTTCATTCTCCCTTAACTCCTGGTAACCACTGATCAACTTTTAGTCTCTCTGGATGTGCCTATTTTGGGCATTTTACTCAAACAGAATCCTATAATTCTGTAGCCTTTTTTGGTCTGGCTTTTAATTTGCATAATACTTTCAAGTTTCATAATATAGTATATATCAGTTCTTCATTTATTTATGGCTGAATAATGTTCTGTTGTATGGATTTCATTCACATATCTTGTTTATCAGTTCATGGACATTAGTTACTTTCACTTTATGGCTATTTTGAATAATATTTTTATGAACATTTTTGTACAAGTTTTTTGTGTGAACATGTTTTTATTTCTCTTGGGTATATACCTGAAAATAGAATTGTTTGGTCATGTGATAAATTCAGTGTTTAACTGTGTAAGGAATTTCTAGACTTGACTGTTTTCCAAAGCAGCTGGGCAGATTTATATTTTACTATCCACAAGTATTTATGTGCTCAAATTTTCCATCTCTTCATCAACACTTTTTTTTTTTTTTTGGCTTGTGATTGAACTCAAGGTCTTTACACTGAGTTACATAATTTGTCTTTTTTTTAATGCATTTGGTACAGGATCTCAATACACAGCTTGGACCCCTAACAATTCTCCTGTGTCAGCCTCCCCAGTGCTGGGATTACAGGCATGCACCACCAAGTCCAGTTGGTGGCTGGCTCAGAGGGCCTGATGCGGGGCCTGCATGGCACGCAGGACCAGGGATCAAACCCAGGTCCTTGTGCTTGCCTCAGCAGGTGCTTAGACCACTCACCTGTCTCTCTGGCCCTGTCTATCTTTCTGCATGATGGGGTTGCTAAGCTGTCTAACCTGGATTCATACTTGGAGTTCTCTTTCCTTAGCCTCCCAAAGTGATGGGATTATAGGCAAGTACCTCTGTCTTTTTAATCATCCTCGTAGGTTATATATTTCAGTTTTGATTTTCATTTCTTAGTAACTAATGATTTTGAGTGTCTTGTGCTTGCTATCTATTTAATATCTTCTTTGGAGACTGTGTATTTGTATAGTTTACCCATTTTTGAAATTGGGTTATATTGTATTATTGAATTACAGGTATTTCTTGTTTATCTCAGATGCAAGTATTATTATTTTATTTGCAATATTTTATCCTATTCTATGTTGGCTGTCTTTTGCTTTTTTAAACTTTTTAATTTGGTGAAATCAAATTTATTTTTCTTTTATTATTTGTGCTTTAGTATTCTAAAGACATTTTTAAACAGTAAAAAGTGGAAGTGTTTATTTCTAAAGCATTCTTACTTGAAGTTCTTGCTACCCAAAATGCATATTTTAAGAAAACTACCTCATATGCAAAAAGAAGTGGTGAACAATAATAGTTAACTATAAGATTGGGCCAGATTAAGTATGAAGTTGAGTGGTCTTTAGAAGATACCAGGATCACTGTCGTATCTAATGAATAATTGTCTTCTAATTGGGCACTGTAGCACATACTTATAATTCTAGCTACTTGGGAAGCTGAAGTTTGAGACCAGCCTGGGCACCTTAACAAGACCTTATTTCTACATAAAAATAGGGGTGACATACCTCAATTGTAGAGTTTTTGTCTACCATATTTCAGCTCTGGGTTCAAGTCTCAGAACTAGAAAACAAACAAAAAATAAGAATGATGGTCAAACATTGTAGCCTCTAGGTCATTCCTAGAGTTTCTCTGTCATAAGATGTTCATTAAAACAGATCATCTCAAACTGAACAGTCTGACAGTCTGCCTTTATGAAATCTCATATATTGATTTTTTAGGAAGGCTTTCTCAGATCACAGACTTTTTTTATTCTATCTACCTATCTACTCTACTATCTATCTTTTGATAGTGCTGGGATTGTAGGCAAGGGCTACCACACCCAGATTAACACTTGTTTTTATATCTTTTTAATTATCGTAGCCGGGCATGGTGGCGCATGCCTGTAATCCCAGCACTCGGGAGGCTGAGGCAGGAGGATTGTTGTGAGTTCGAGACCAGCCTGAGCTACAAAGTGAGCTTAAGGCCAGCCTGAACTGCACAGTGAGACCCTGTCTCAAAAAGACAAAAAAATAAATAAATAAATAAATAAATAAATAATTATCGTAGTGTCTGTAGTTCTGGCTGGCCTTGAATTCACTGCATAGCCCAGACTGGCCTCAAACTCATGGCTATCCTCCTCAGTGCTGGGATTATAGGTGTGCATCACCATGCCTAGTTAAATTTTCTTTTCTTGAAGCTAAACATTCACCAGTGCAGTCAAGAAGGTTGTTGACCAGTGCTATGAAACAGAACTTTGTGTGATGATGAAAACTCGTGTGTGTGTGTGTGTGTGTGTGTGTGTGTGTGTGTGTGTGGTGCTAAACATTGAACCCAAGGCCTCACACATCCTAGGCAAGCACTCTTATCACTGAACTGTATCTTCAGCCTAAAACATTCAGTTTCTAGACAATCCTATACAGTTGCCATTAGCGTTCTGTGACTATTGAAAACTAGAAATGTGGCTAGTCCAACAGATAAAGAGAAATTTCTTATATGAAAAATCTAGTTCTAGATATGTAGAAGTGCTTGATATATTTAAAAGTAGAAGTATTTGTAAATAGGTTTTATAAACTGAAATACTATGTCTGCAAATAGAATGTTTAAACCACCCCTGAACAGTACTTACTGGCTTGAGGAAGGTGGGGTGGAGGAAAAATTGTGGAAGATGTTAGATGTGTGTTAGAAAATTTCAGCTTATCCATTGCTCTCATGTAACATGATTTCATTTAACTTTACTGTATATATAGATGTATATACTGGACATGAGTCCTAATTTTATATCTAGTCTTTAGATATTAAAGAGGTTGCCAATGTATGACAAAAGTAGAGTTAGTAAACATGTTTTGTATAATTTGTGTTAAAAGTCATAGAAAGACTATCTTCTGAAAAGGATTTTGGAAATGTAATTGTAAAATCACACAAGTGACACATGTACCCATATCACATGTGATAAGAACTTGGAAGAAATGAAGGATACTAGGCCAGAATGGTCCTACGTAGAAGACACTTTCAGATATAACCATTGTTTTATTTTTTTATTTTTATTTTTTTTATTTTTTTATTTTTTGCAAAGTATGTTAAATGTAGAGGTAGTAAACACATTTTTTTTTTAGAAATCATTTTGTTAAAATTAATGAAATACTGTCTTTTGGAGATGGGATGATCAAACCACTGATGTGAGTAATAGACATATTTGTGCTAGTTCAGAGAGGGAGGAAGATAACAGAGTACAAAGGGCTCTTAGTCAGTGTGGTTTAGGTGAAGTGAAATTGACTAGTGTCCCTTAGGCCTGATTTACTTTCCTGTGTATGTAAAAGGCAAAGGAGTCCTAATATACATCTAGTCTTTCTATATGTTAAAGCAGTTGCCAGTGTATGACAGAAGTAGAATTAATAGACTAATGTATTGGGTACACTTTGTGTTAAGAGTCATTATAAAGAATATTCTTCCTGAGTTCAGTCTCCCATACCAAAAAAAAAAAAAAAATGAATGTTCTTAAAATCACTTAAGAAATGAAATTGTTAAAAGTCTGCTCTGAGTACTTACATATGCATATATCTGTCCCCTAAAAAAAAAAAATGGAAAGGGGAAAGGGCTCTAGACAAGAGTATTTCTATTTAGAACACTTTAAAATTATAGCCTTTATTAAATATATGTGTGCAGTGTATTCAATGCCACTATACACATTGGACATTTAAGTTGTTACTGGAAACATCTAGTCTTTCTAGATGTTTAACATTCACACATGTAGACATCAAGGGCTAACATAATCACTTTAAGTTTTTTTTTGTTGTTGTTACTTTTCAGGAATGGTTGTATTTTGGGAATGGGATTGTCCAATGATGTCTTGGAGAGTATGCTGGCTATTCATGGGATGTGGGAGGGGAAGTATGTAGAGAGAGAAGTTAAATGAATCCAGATTATCTTGCCATTGTTCTTTATATATGTACATATTAGTTACTAAAATAACCTGGTTATTAAAGATAATCTTTGTGTCTAAATTATGTTGGAAGTAGCAAAATAATCCCAATATAAATGTCTTCTTAGCTGAGTGTGGTGGTACATGCCTGCAATCTCAGCAATCCTGAGCTGAGGCAGGAGACTCACTGAAAACTGGGCATGGTGGCACACACCTGTAATCCCAGCACCGGGGAGGTTGAAACAGGAAGATCACTACAAATCTGAGTTGCGCTGCGAGACCCTGTACCAAATGAATAAATAAAAGATTTTTAAAAAGAAAGAAAAAAAGATTTGGTCTGGGGAGATAGCTCAGCAGTCTAAATGCCTGCCTGGCAACTTCGAGGACCCAAGTTTGATCCTGGTACCACATGCCATGCCAGCCCAGGTGGTGGCGCACACCTGTAATCCCAGCACTGTGGAGGCTGAGACAGGAGGATCAATATGAGTCTGAATAAGACTCTGTAACAAATAAATTTAAGAAAAAATTTTTTAAAAAGTACTTGTACTAAAGGCATTGCTCAGACATGATCATATGTGCATGGATTTTACCTGATAAGTTTAAGTGGCTTCAAAAAGTTTCAGTACTAGAAGAGGAAAAGTTTGAGTGCTATTATCTAGATAATACATTGTATATTGTAAATATGGTATGATTCTAGAGAAAATTTTTAAATATCAACTTACAGTTAAAAAGTTGGTGAACGGGAGCTTTCTACTTAAATCTCACACATACTTTTATAGTTCTAGAATTAGAACCCTGAGCTCTTGATTGTTGTCCTGCTACACATCCATCTACTGGGCTTTCATAAAACAGGCCCAATTGATTGAGTCTCCAGAAGAGAAACTTATGACTCTTGGCATGCATTTTACTCTGGCCCCTTTGGGGGTCGTTTGTGCCTGTTTTTCCATTATTTTCCCACTGTTGGGGTGCCTCTGTAGTCACTCTCAGTGCCCTCAGAATATGTCCCTTTCTTAGGGTTTAACAGATTTGGCACATGTAGTTAGCTTCTTTTACTATGATTTTTGTCTTCATTTGCTTGAAACCTAGAAGAGGAGCTGGCTTGTTCTTTTTTCTGGCCTTGAGCCAGATGTCATAACTTCAGGCAGTGCCACGCTACATATCTTCAGCAGTTTGAAATGGATAACAAGTTAGAGATAAGATCAGCAGCTTTAGGTGATGGCATTGTTTCAAATAAACCATGCATGACCCAAAGCTTCCACTTCAAATAGGGAATGAAATTGCTTCATCCTTTGACAGCTTGCTCCATGAAAGAAATTTATCTTCATTTAATTGCTTTAGATCCCAGGAGGCTACATACTGTAATTTCTAGGAGATGATTATATCAAATTTTAAAAATATATGACTGTGGACATGAATGTGCAACTGAAGTGGACAGGGAGGGAGAAGGGTAGAGGAGACTAATGATCCTGCTGAACTTGCTGTTAATTTTCTGTCCTCCTTCTAGGAGCCCCTTTGAATCCTAGAGCACTTACTCTTAGAATTTACTGATTGAGATACAGGGCTGTTGACATAGTCCTGTGTTGCTAGAGTTAAAGAATGTGATTACTACTATAGCAGGGTAGCATTTGCTCAGACTCACAGAGCAGGGAAAAGGCTGGTTGGCTGGCTTCCTTCCTGCTGCATGTCTTGATCTAGTCTGGCTGGGCACAATCTGCCTACACTATGGGCCAGACCCACTAGGGGTTCCAGTCAGTGGCAGCTAACAGCCAGCAAACTTGTTGATTTTAAAACATGACAATTTAGATGTTAAGGATAAACTTCCTGTAGATGGAGACAGGCTTCTTAATCCAGGCATGTTTGAGTTTTTGGTTCTCTTTTCCTTGGCCTTTATATTTGAAGGAGTCTGAACTTCCATTATATTGTTTACACTAGTCCCAGCAGCTACCTGCTCATACCTCACATTTTTTTTCTCACTTTTGAAATTCCAAGGTTTTTACCCCCTACTTGCTAAATGACTGTTTAACTACCCCTAAGATGTCCACATGTCTTTTCCATATGTGAACACAGTCTTCCAGAATAATTTCTCACAACTCTTTGTTGCATCCTCTGGACTGCATTCCTGAACATTAAGACTGTAAGCTCCGTGAAACTTCTCTGCCATCCCATATGTCTGGTATGGTGCTGTGTATCTTTCTCATTAGGCCGTGTAAGAGCCAGTCAGGCTAGCTGAGCCTTACTCCTATCCTAAACACAAAGATCTGATTGGAGATGCAGGGGGCTTTTATATTTTTTACTAAGATCAGTGAATATCTAAGCCTGTGTAGAGTGGGGGTGAGTCAAAATTAATCATGGTGGTCTCACTCAAGGGGAGAATCCACAAAGCCAGAGACTTCCATTTCCCCTCAGATTCTGTCCAAGTCATGTCCCCTGCTCACACAGGTCATTCTTCAGGTGTTCTTTGTCTTTTTATTCTCACTTATTTAGGTTCAGCTACATTTGCCTCAGTCAGAGGCAAATGTTGTCTTTTCCTTTAAAGAAACTTGACAACTGCAATGAGTAAGCCAATTTGCATTTGAAAAAATTCACACTAGTATGCCTCAGAGGGAAATCTATAGCAGGTACTGTCACATCATTTATTGGAGTCACATCAAGGGGTTTTTTTTAAAGAATTACACTTTTGCTCACATCTAAAACATGAGCACCTGAGTAGCAGCCTGGAGGAGTCAAGAGGGTCAGGGTATTTGTTCTACATGTCTTTTGACTGAAAAATATTTCTCTGTACCAGTACCACCTCTGGTGGCTCCTCTGGAGTAGCTCTGGGTCCCTTCTCTGTGCCTAATAGTAGAAACGTAAGGGAAGTTGCTTCATCCTGAGTTGAAATACATAGATCTTAGAAGTATTTAAGGTTATCAGGTGAAACCAGCCAGTAAATTGTCCATCACCCATCCACTGATTTGACTACCAATATTGATAGATAACAACTCTTTCTTAAAAGTTAAATCACTTGCAGTATTATTTTAACCAACTTACCATCCCTTATCATGAAGGGATACTAGTTCCTAAAGTTGACAGCTGGTTTACTTTGACAGCTTTGTTTACTACACTAAAAAGCTTCCCATAATTAACTACATTGGTTCATGCCATTTCTTTTAGGTTGGTTTTCCCCCAAGAGTAGAAAGTAGAACATGGCCTGTTTCTCCTCCTCCTGTTCTCTCCCTCTCTCTCCCTCTCTCTCTCTCTCTTCTCTCTCTCTCTCTCTCTCTCTCTCTCTCTCTCTCTCTCTCTCTCTCTCTCTCTCTCTCTCTCTTTTGAATCAGGGATTGAACTCAGGCCCTTGTACTTGCCAGGCAAGTGCTTATTCTACTGAGCTATCTCCCCGGCCTGAAAAAAGCCTTTATTAACTCCAAAGACTGAGGGCAGATGGGGCAGATCCTCTGACAAAGAAAGCTGAAACTTTTATGGACTTTTGCTAGGGATGGAGTTTGAGGGGGATGTTTAGAAATACCTGAGGAGCTAATTGGCATCTTCCCTGTGGTAGCAGGAGTGGTGAAAGGAAATTGCATCCTGGGCTAGGCTGGAGAAAAAGGGGGGAGGTGGTCTCTGGGAAGATAAGCTCTTGTTTTAAAGGCTTCAGCCATGTTAGATAGCCACCATAATAAATAAATGACTCATAGTAGGGCCAGAACCTATCATTCCCAGTCTAATAGTTGTTATGAAGGGGTAACATGTCTCTTACATTGCTTCCTGCTAAACAGGGGTATCTTGGGAGCAGGGAGAGTTGACAGGATGATGGTTCATGCCCATGTAGAAGCTAGTGCCAGGTGTCTCAGCTAGGAAAAGAAGTTCATCATTAGTAAAAGCTCACATCCAAGATTGAAGGAACTTTGAAAAAAGTTTTGAAAGACAGCATGTTATGAGTACATATATCATCATGATGAAAGGACGTAAGAACGGAAGCAAGAGGGGGTCCATGATCTAAATGTGTCATAATGTGTCAGTCCACGACCATGGCGAGGAGAAAGAGTATTTTTTTTTTTTTTAGTTTTTTGATGTTTGGCCTCTAGGGGCTTAGGAACATGGGTGCCCTGAAAATGTCCTTAGTCCAAGCTAAGGAAAGGAAATGAGGTTGAGGCAGATGCAGCTTCACAGTAAGGGAAGTTGGGATTTTAAAAAGCTCAGTTGGGGCCGGGCGTGGTGGCGCATGCCTGTAATCCCAGCACTTGGGAGGGTGAGGCAGGAGGATTGTTGTGAGTTCGAGACCAGCCTGAGCTACCAAGTGAGCTTAAGGCCAGCCTGAACTGCATAGTGAGACCCTGTCTCAAATAAATAAATAAATAAATAAATAAATAAATAAATAAATAAATAAATAAATAAATAAATAAATGGCTCAATTGTCTCTGTT
>PVKA01051655.1:0-12094 GCA_004027165.1 Ctenomys sociabilis | reverse complement strand
CACTTGCCTAGCAAGCATAAGGGCCTGAGTTCAACTCCTGATTCTGCCAAAAAAAAAAAAAAAGTTCTTTAGGTTTTTGCAACCATGGTTCAGTGGTTCTTTTATTATTATTAGTAGTAGTAGTAGTACTAGTGGAACCAGGGATTGAACTCAGGCCCTTGCTCTTGCCAGGGAAGTGCTTATTCCACTGAGCCATCTCCCCAGTGTGGGTCAGTAGTTCTTAACAGACTCTCTTATCCCCAAGAGAGTCAAAAAAATTTTTACTCTTCTTACCTACAAAGAGATAGTACCCAAAGACATACCGACCTGTGAAGACAAAATTTTACCAGGAAGAGATTAGGGGAAAAATGTCTATAAAATCTCCTCAGAGAGGCTGATTGCATGGGCAAGTGCATCCCCCTTTAGATGGACAGTGCATCCCCCAAAGTCTCACATGTTCAGAGGTGGGCTCTTTGGAAAGTGAGTGGCTCGTGGGACACTGTACTCATTAGAGGCCTGACCCACTGAGGAGCTCATGTGCTGTTAGGGCAGGCCCGGCAGGAAACATGCGACACTTCGGTTGTAACCCGGCTCCTCCGCTCCTCCCACAGCACCTCCTGACCACTGTGGCCTGAGCAGCCTTCTTCCCCTGTGCGCTGCTCCCACAGTACTGCTTCCTTGGACTAAACACCCAGAAACCATGGGCCAAATGCATCTTTCCTCCTTTAAGTTGCAGGTGTCCAGTATTTTGTCCTGGCAACAGGAAAGTGATGAACACAGTAATACTCAAAAAGGTGGGGAAATCCTTCTCTGGTCTATGAATAGGTGTCAGGAGTCCACAAATGCTCTGAAATCACATGAAGAAAATATTTTCCTGGGGAGAAAAGCTACCACTTCTGCCCATTTCTCTAATGGCTCTTGGCCAGACAAAAAATTACCTTTTAGAAGCTTCTTAGTTTTCATGGTTCCCATTAATACATTTTAAAATTGTCATTTCTCCAGGGATGGCATGCCAAAAAAGGGACAGGACCAGGCCCCCCACCTGGGCCGGAAGAAATCTTGGGGCGCAGGTCCACTTCCTCACCTGGAGCTGCGCAGCGGGCAGGTTGACATCAGCAATCATCTCTGTGCAGGGATGCTCCACCTGCAGGCGGGGATTCAGCTCCAGGAAGTGGAAGCTGCCATCCTCGCTGTAGAGGTATTCAACTGTCCCTGCGCTCACATAGCCCACGGTCTTGGCCAGGCGGACGGCACACTGCAGTGAAAGAGACAGAAACCCAGGGTTTCCAGCGGCTTTCTCAGGTGAATCGTTAGCGGTCTCCAACTGGCTTGGAGGACCTGCTGCTTGGGAGGCGTCTGAAGCCTCCGAGGTCAGCTGGTCGGACGCATTGTGAGCCGCAGCAGTCACCTCAGGGCCCCCTCCTCCTCTGCCTGGGCCCACCCACCTTCTGGCCCACCCCCGCCTGGCAAGCGTACCTGCTCCATGAACTCAAACACAGCCGGTGTGGCGATGGTGGCCGGCGCCTCCTCGATGATCTTCTGGTGCCGCCGCTGGATGGAGCAGTCCCGCCCGAACAGAGACACGGCATTGCCGTACTGGTCAGCCAGGACCTGGACCTCCAGGTGCCGGGCGTGCTGGGCCAGCTTCATGAGGAAGACGGGTGAGCCTGGGACCTCACTCTGCACCTGTGGGCAGAGGGGACACCGGCTGTGGGGGCTCCCAGAAGTTCTCAGGAGACACCATCCAACAGCAGCTACGCGGTCAGAGGACCGCTCCAGGAACCCAGTCGTTCTCACCCGTTGTTGTTCCTCTCCCAAAAGCACGACATCCTCGTGTTTTCAGGTCAATCATTGTGAAAAGGGTGAAACACTTTTCCACACAATCTTATTTCTTAAAGAGAACACCCTGGGTGTCTTGTGTACAGCATGATGACTACTAGCAACAATAACATATCATATTCTTGAAATTTGCTGAGAAAATCAAAAGTTCCCCCCAAGCACATGTGAGCTGATGGACCTGTGAACTTGACCAAGATCTTCGTTCTTCATTAAATGTACATAGAACAGAGCATCCTGTCTCAGGCCTTCCACATATGAAGGGCTTTTGCATAATTTCATTTTAATTTTTTTATTTTAATGTACTACAACTAAGTATTAAGAAAATATATTCCATGCCAGCTGCACCCCCAGGACACACTGAGACAGTGAATGAGACTGGGCGTGGTGGTACAAGCCTGTAATCCCAGCTCTTAAGAGGCTGTAAACAGGTGGATCACTAGACTCCAACCTAGTAATGAGACCCTGAACACCCCATAAACTCTTCCCTAAAATACAAAAAAAAAGAAAAGAAAATATAATAACACTTCGCACTTCTAAGAAAAAATTAAAACAAAATACCCTAACAATATATGCAGTTTTATGTCAATGGCTTTCCTTCTACATAAACAGTAACACACATATAGAATATTTCTTTAAACAAAAATGGGGCCAAATCCCACTCTTGCGTAGCTTTCCTTTACTTGATCACACATATTCTCTCAGCTGGTTTTCCATGAGGAGCTTTTAGAGACACTTATTCCATCCTGTTAAGTGACTAAAAGGCACTCCTTTCTAGGCATATCAGCTAGAGAGTCTTTGAGAAAGATGGTGTGAAAGTAAGCATCCACATGGAATTTTTTTTGGAAGGGGGGGCGGACCTGGGTATTGAACTCAGGCCCTTGCACTTGCCTGGGAAGCATTTATTCTACTGAACCATCTCCCCAGCCCCATATGGAATTTCTTTCTTCCTCCTTTCCTTCATTCCCTCCTTCTTTCTTTTTTCTTTTCTTCCTTCCTTCCTGTCTCCTCCCATCTCCTCTCTCCTCCCTTCCCCTCTCCTCCCTTTCCTTCTCCCTCTCCCTGTCATTGAACCTTCCTTCTCCTTGAACTCAGGGCCCTTTTCACTTTATTAGGAGATCCTGTCTTGCTAAAGTCTGGGCTGACCTTGAACTTATGATCCTTCGGCCTCAACTTCCCAAAGCTGAGATCACAAATTTAAGCCACTGAGCCTCACTCAGGATGATTTCCAAGACTCACTGGTGAGTAAAAGAGCAAGTTGGAAGGATACACGGAATGATCTCATTTATGTGAAAGATGATGAAACAGAATTATAGGAACACACATGTAAAAGCATCTCTAGTGATGAGGGCACGAAAAGACCTAACTAGCAGTTATATCTGAGAGAAAGGGGGTTGAGAAGTGGTGGGGAAAAGGACTTTTCCCTTGTCATTCTCTCTCCCAATGCCCATCTTGTTTGAATTCTTACATTAAGAACATTTTTCTGTCAGTGAAAGAGCAGAGGTTGGCAGAGGCAATGTGGTGAGGGCAGGAGGTATGTAGTGCTCTCTGCGACCTCTGCTCCCCTTTGTGGTGCCTCTAAAAAACAGCCTATCTTTTAAACACTTGGAAAAAAAAAAGCTTTAAAATCAGTACCAGGCTGGGGAGATAGCTCAGAGGTCTAAGCACCTGCCTGGCAAGTGCAAGGACCTGTGTTCGATTCCCAGTACCACACACTGTGTTGGCCCTGAAACCCACTGTGGTGGCACGTGCCTGCAATCCCAGCACTGGGTAGGCTGAGACAGGATGATCACTATGAGTCCGAGCTAGATAGCAAGACCCTGTACCAAATAAATAAATAAAGTTGGTTTGTTTTTTTTTTAATTTAAAGAAACCAGTATAGCAGCGTCCTGAGTTCAATACCCTACTGGGTAGCATGTATAGTAGTAGACTAGGATGGTGGTGCACATCTGTAATCCCAACCCTGGGGAGAATGGCACAGGAGGATCATGAGTTCAAGGCCATCCTGGGCAACTTATTCAGGTCCTGTGTTGAAATAAAGTTTTGGGCTGAGGATACAGCTCAGTGGTGTAAGTGCCTGCCTGGCAAGTGCAACATCCTGAGTTTGATCCCTGGTACTGACAAAAAACAATAGAAATAGTTTTAAAAGGCTGAGAATATAGCTCAGTGATAAAGCACATGCCTAGTGTGCTCAGGTTCCTACATTTAATCTTTAGCACAACAATTTTTTAAAAAAAGTTTCGTAAATAAGTTTAGAAGGGCCTGCCAAATAGCTGAGCAGATTAAAGCACCTGTAAGGAGGCACAGGGGCTGGGGATACCAGCGTGCCAGCCCTGCCCCCAGAGCTGGGCATGGCAATTGAGACTGGGTGTGGTGCCTGTAATCTTGGGAGGCTGTAAACAGGCAGATCACTCCAACTCCAATCAGACCCTTCCAGGGGCCGGGGAGATGGCTCAGTGGAATAAGTGCTTCCCTGGCAAGCGGAAGGACCAGAGTTCAATCCCTGGTTCCACAAAAATAAAATAAATTAAAACAATCAGACCCTTCCCTAAAATACAAAAATAAAATAAGTTTAGAGGCACAGATGAAATCCTGTACCATCATCAAAATAATTGTGAGCCCTGGAACAACACACGATAGAAATGTTTATGATCTATCATTTCAAGTATTCCAATGTAGAATAAAATGTAGTTTAGATTCTATAAAATATATATAGGTCTAGAAGAAAATCTAGAAATATTAAAATAGTTTGATTTAAGAAAGGGAAGGTGACTGGGCATGGTGGTGCACACCTATAATCTCAGCACTTAGGAGCCTGAGGCAGGAAGATCACATGAGTTCAGGTTATCCTGGGCTACATAAACAAGTTAAAGGCCAGTCTGAACTACATAGTAAGATCCTGCCTCAAAGACAAAAAAAAAAAAAGAAAGAACAGTGGTAAGGTGGTCAGTGCAATTTTATTTAAACAAGGAAAAGAACATACAAAATACCACATGCCCAGGCATGGGAGTATTACATGCCAGCGTAACCCTTCTAACATCAGTACTAGCAGGCATGATAGTGTTGTTTCATTTATGTATTTGGTACAGGGTCTCACTATGAGTCCAGGCTGCTGATCCTCCTGTTTTCAGCCTCAGCGCTGGGATTATAGGTGTGTGCCATCATGCTCAGACTCAGTCACAGGCTCAGTGTGCCCTGGGGGTGGAGCTGGTGTGGCGGCCAGGACCAGGACGTGATCCTGGTCTGGCCAAAGCAGGTGCTTAGTCTGCTGAGCTATCTCACTGGCCCTAAGCATAATAGTTTTAAAGAGGAAAACAAGAGGGTTTTTTTTTGGCGGAATCCGGGATTGAACTCAGGCCCTTGCGCATGCTGGGGAAGCACTTATTCTACTGAGCCATCTCCCCAACAAAACAAGAGTTTTGTATGGTGGTACACACTTGTAACCTCAGCATTCTAGTATGCCGAGACAGGCACTTGGAAGTTTCAGCCCAGCATGGGTAACTTAGTGACTTAGCAAGATTCTGTCTCAAAAATTTTTAAAAAGTACTGGAGAAGTACCTCAGTGTGAAGGTCCTATATTTAATCTATAGTACCAGAAGGAAGGAGGGAAGGGAGGGACGGAGGGAGGGAGGGAGGAAGAAAGTTATAGAAGAAAGGAGGGAAGGAGAGAGAGAGGAAGGAAGGAAGCCAGCTAGCTACTAGTAGCTACAAATAGGCAAATACATAATGTACTCCCGCAATTAAAACTAACAAAAAATAAGTTAAAACTGATCATCTAGCACATGAAAATTACCAAGACTCCTACAATACCTACCCCTTGACAAGTGCATAGTCACAAGCAGGTATTTTAACTCTGTACCTATGAAATCCTTTAAAAATGCAGAGTCACAGAACCAAACCATCCATAGTAGTAGTATAAAAGTCAATACAAACCATGATCTTCTTTAATAGTGTAAGTACATATTTGCTTCAAAATTCGACACAGGGACTGGGATGCAGCTCAGAAGTAAGAGACCTTGCCTAGCACATGTGAGGCCTCGGGCTCAGTTCCCAGAACCACAAAATAACAACAACAACAACAAAAAAAAAACAGAAAATACAAACAGTTATAGATCCAACTTCTACAAATGTCTTCTCTGGGGTTATTGAATAATTATTATTGATATAATAATAATTATATCAAATAATTATCGAATAATAGAAATGATCCAGAGATCAACAACCAAGCAAAACTACTCCTAGAGTTAAGCAGCTTATGAGCAAGTAGGGGCCAGTGAGTTAGCCCAGCAGACCAAAGCACCTGCTTAGGCAAGCGCAGGGACCGCAGTTCAATCCCTGGCAACACAGGCCATGTCAGCCCGGCCCCACAGCGTCAGCCCCGCCCCACGGCGGGCTGAGCCCACCACAGAGTCCAGGTGTGGGGCTGCCCACCTGTAATCCAGCACTGGGGAGGCTGAGATAGGAGGATCACTATGAGTCCAAGCTGTGTAGTAAGACCCTGTAACGATCAATTACATTTAAAAAGAGAAGAAGAGAGCCAAGGAGATAGCTCAGTAGAATAAGCGTTTGCCTGGCAACTGCGAGGTCCTGAGTTCAATCCCCAGTACTGCAAAATAAATAAATAAAAATTTAAAGAAAGAAGAATATAAGCAAGAAAAGCTCACTTGTCGGAACAGCATGGGGAAGTCCTCAGCGCTCTCAGCCTTCCGGATTCCTTTCCCGCCGCCTCCTTCAGAAGCTTTGATCATCAATGGAAAACCAATTTTTTCTGCTGCCTGGGAGTGAAGGACAAATAGGCCTCTTTAGAGTTGACATGGGTGCCATGAACTCCAAGGGAGGAAAAAGTTCTAGCGCCCTGGTCCCACTTCATTTACCTCCAAGCCCTCATCGACATCCTTCACACAACCCCGGTCATAGACATCTTCCGGGACACTGATTTGCTTCCCCTGCTGCAGATCCTCCTCCGCCCACTCCACCGTCAGACCTGGAGAATCACAGAGAAAGCCCGCTTGCTGTTCCTGAGGCTGGCAGAAACCACAGGTAGACCAAGCTGCTGTAGACCAACAAGGCACACGCCATGTACTTTCCTTTGTCTTAGCTCTGATTCACTGTTATGTTTTAGGTCTAGCTGTCCCCCCAAGGCCTCATGTAGTCATGGGGTGGGGACTTCTAGAGTTTGTGAGTAGCTCATGATCCACTGGGATTATGTGTGATCCAAGGCTGGGATTATGGGCTTTAGTACTGCTGGGATTATGGGTGTGAGTACTTCCCCCAGCCTGGAGCAGAGAGCCTAAAGAGACAGAGAGACAGACTTTCTTGAACGATTGCTTTGTTGTCATTGTTCCTGTCCAGCAGCCATGAACTGCTCCTCTCTGCCCTGTGCCCCTCTGCCTTGGAGCCAGCTGAATATGGACTGAAACCTGCACTAACTGTGAGCTAAATAAACCTTTCCTTCCTTCATTTTGGGCACTGGGTATTTGTCCCAGCAATGAGAAGAATAACTAAGACATTCACCATGAACAAGAAAGCTTAAGAAATTACTTAATAAATTCACTTCAAATTATGGCCTTGAAATGCATCCATTTACCTACAAATGACTGCCTTCTGTATGGTACAGTGGTACTGCAAGCATATAAACACCACATTTTTAAAAATCTTTTTTAATCTTTTAAAACCAAAGCATTTATTTTGAGTAACTGCTGAAATTCTCAAGATGAACTGGATGCTGCAACAGCCGCTCTCTTGGGTTCTGGCCTCTTTACTTCACAGAATTGTGTATCTGCGATACACAGTATTTAAGTGCCTCATTCGACCAGTTCCGGTGACCTTTTGCCTTTCACCCTTTGCACTCCGGTTACACTTTCTCTTGCGCGTGGCACAATAGCCACATTTGCCACAAGTCCACTTCTGAAGGTGGTAGGCCTTCGAGCCACAGCAGGAGCACAGCACGCGCATCTTGTTGCAACGCTTCCCAAAGGGTGACCTTCCATTTGTCATCTCGTTTGTGCCCCTGAGACCAAAGAGCCACACCACTTTTCCTTTATCCGTCCATCTCTTGATGGACATATGAGCCATTTCTATGATTTAGCTATTGCCAATTGTGCTGCTACACGCACAGAAATGCATGTCACTGTGGTGTGCTGCTTTTAAGTCTTTGGAGAAGATGCCAAGAAGGGGAATAGTCAGATCAAATGGAACTTCTAGCTTTAGTTTTTTGAGGACTCTCCATCCTGATTGCCATAACGTTTACACCAATTTACACCACCATCTACAATGGAAAAGGGCTCCATTTTTCCCATATCCCCACTAACATTTGTTACTGGTTGATTCTTTTTTTTTTTTTTTTTTTGGCAGAACCGGGTATTGAACTCAGGCCCTTGCCCTTGCCGGGGAAGCGCTTATTCCCCTGAGCCATCTCCCTGGTCCTCAAAAAGGCTGTCTTTATTCAGTGAAGCTGTTTTCCCCCTTGGTCAAATACAAGGTAACTGAGGATGTTTTGAGTTGTTTCTGCATCTTCTGATTTGTTTCATTGATTGTTGGGTCTTTTTATTTTTGTTGTTGTTTTTATATTTATTTGCTCTTTTTTTTGGGGGGGGGTTGTTCTTTTGCCAGTATCATGCTTTTTTTTTTATTATAACAGCTTTGTGGTATAATTTCAAGTCAGAGATTGTGATGCCCTCTGACTTGCCCTTGTTGCCCAGAATTTGTTTACTATTCTGGGTCTCTTTTTGTTCCATTCTTTTGGGAGAGAGGGAGGGATGGATGGAGGGAGGGAGGGAAGGAGGGAAAAAACATGAATTGTAGGATTGTTTTCTCTAGTTCTGTGAGGTATGCTACTCATATTTTGTTTCAGATTGCATTAAATCTGCCTAACAGTTGGTGTATGTATGGCCATTTTTCACTACATTGGTTCTCACTATCTAAGAACAGGATATATCTTTCTATTTTTTAGACCTCCTTTTTCATAGCACTGTAGTTTTCTACATAAAGATCTTGCAATTTCTTTGTTAGATCAATTTCCAGTTATTTCATTTTTCTTGATGCTATTGTGAAAGGTACTGCTTCTCTAATTTCTCTCCTATAAGTTTGTTGTTTGTGTACAGGAATGGTATGGGTTTTTTAAGTGCTGATTTTGTATTCTGCTTTGCTACAGAATTTGGTTATTAATTTGAGGAGTCTCTTGGTGAAGTTTTAGGGTCTACTACATAGAGTATCGTGTCATCCACAAATGATGATGGTTTAGCTTCTTCTAATCCATAGTCCTTTCTCTTGTCTACCTGCTCTGGCTAATGTTTCCAAAACTAGACTGAGTAGGACTGGAGATAATGAGCATCCTTGTCTTGTTCCTGATTTTAGGAATGAATGCTTTTAGTTTTTGTCCATTTAGTAGGATGCTGATTATTGTTTCGTCATAGATGGATTTTATCAGATTGAGATAAACCTTCTATTCCAATTTGCTGTGGGGTTTTTATCATTAATACATGTTGGACTTCATCAAATGCTTTTTCTACATTTAAAATAGTGCAGAGCTGGGCATGGTGGCACATGCCTGTAATCCCAGCACTCGGGAGACTGAGGCAGGAGGATTGTTGTGAGTTCGAGACCAGCCTGAGCTACAAAGTGAGCTTAAGGACAGCCTGAACTGCATAGTGAGACCCTATGTCTCAAAAAGAGAAAAAAATAAAATAGTGCATAGTTTCTCATATGAGAAATTGCAAGGATAAGGGAAGAGCAAAATGGAAGATACACATTGGGAAGTAGGAAGAACATGTCCAAATGAGAAGGGGAACAAGGGAGAGGAAGGGGGAATGGAAGGAAGGAGAGAGGGAGGGAAGGAGGGAGGGAGGGACAGAGGGGGAAGGGAGGGAGGGAGGAAGGGAAGAAGGAAAGGAGAGAGGGAGGGGGAATGCAGGGAGGGAGGGAAGGAGGAAGGAGGGAAGGAGTGGGGAAAGGAGGGAGGGAAGAAGGGAGGGAAGAAAGGAGGGAGGGAGGGAGGGAGGGAGGGGAAAAACATTTAAAAAAAAAGAATAAAAGAAAATTTTTTGAACAGAGTTTCTGTAAATGGGGAGGGGAAGAAGGGTAGAAGGGAAAGGAGGGGAAAAGGAAAAAGGATTTAAGTATATTATATACAAGAACACATTCCCTATGATAAGTGTGATCACTACATATGACAAATATGGACTAACAAAAAATGTTTTTAAAGAGAAAGAAATTCAAACTGAGACTGTTGACAGCAAAATATGACCCTGATTGCAAAAAAAACTCCCGTGCTACCCTGGGGAGTCACATGTGGAAGAAGCACATGAAGATTCCAAAACCATGTGAAGGTTTAATGAAAAAAATAAATTTTCCAAACTGGAAAATTTTTCAATAAAAGACAAGATCAAGTTGAGTACCAAATTCCTTGAGATTTTTTTTTTCCTGTTTGCTTTTAATTCGTCTTAAAAAAATCCATTTTTCAAAATTTATTCTAAGAGGATTGCAAAGCATATATTAATAGAATAAAAAAATTAACAAAGCTCCATTCCTTTGCTTACTTTTAAAACTAGAAAACAAATCAGAAAAAATCTAAATTGTATAACTATAGAAGATTATTAAGTAAATTATAGTACATATATATAATCTATGCAGAAATTTTA
Organism: Ctenomys sociabilis; assembly: GCA_004027165.1. Lineage (NCBI taxonomy): Eukaryota > Metazoa > Chordata > Mammalia > Rodentia > Ctenomyidae > Ctenomys > Ctenomys sociabilis. The sequence goes on along the minus strand of PVKA01051655.1, from coordinate 1,640 downwards.
AATGATGAGAAGTATATTTACTGATCTAGAAAGATACTCAACAGTGAGAGTGAGGGGAGAGTCACAATCTAGGAAATAGAAGAACTGACTTTTTTTGGCCAGGGATGAGCTCAGTGGCACAGCGCCTGCCTGGCAAGCATGAGGTCCTGAGTTCGATTTCCGGTACCAAAATTAACTAATTAATTTAATTAAAGGTAATACTTGCAAAAAAGGCTGAAGAAGTGGACCACACTGAAATAAATCTTCAACACAGCCAGGTGTGGTGGCATCCGTCTATATTCTAGCTAATCAGGAAGCTAAGGCACGTGGATCCCAAGTTCAAGACGAGCCTGCCAACTTAGCAAGAGTCTGTCTCAAAATATAATTTTATTTTATTTTTTTTATGAGCAGAATAGATTTATTGGGGGAAAGAAAGCTCCTGTCAGAGAGAAGGACAAGAGGAGGGCCTGAGTGGGTAGTCCCCCTCAAAATATAATCATAATTATATTTAATTATGGGAATGTAGGTCAGTAAGAGAGTTCTTGGCTAATATATGCAAGGCCTAGGTTTAATAACTACTGCTGCAGAAAAAAAAAGAACAAGCTCAACACTGGATCATAGTATAATGATGATTTCTATTTCGTTTTTGTGCTTCTGTTTTCTACGTTGTCTGCAATGGAATTGTACCACTTACATAATAACTTCACATTTTTAAAGAAAATAATTGTAAAAACCTACTCCAATTACCCCCAACTGCTTGCTTGAGCAAGATGGGGCTGGAGGTCTCTCCAAGGTGGAGCTGAAGGTCCCTTACCACTTCCGCTCCAGGGTAGGGTTGGAATGTCCAGTGTCTGAGCCACAATGGTGGAGGCAATCTTATCTCCCAAGGCCCACATGGCCTCACTGGGCGGTCCTGAAGAACAGAGCAAGAAACAGAGCGGAGCACAGTGAACCACGAGACCTGTGAAGCCAAGTACCAAGCAAGTACACAGAAGCAGGGCCGAGCGTGTGCAAGAAGACAGAGGCAGTCAGGTCCCAAGAACTCCACAGCCAGGAGAAAAAGAATCTGTTAGTCTGCTATTTCGTTGGTCGTCTTTTCACATCCAAACTGTAACAGTGTTTTGGGATATGTAACGTGAACACAATTCACGTGGAGGGACACCAACAACTGGACTAAGGGACAGACAAGCTAGGACCCCAAAAAGCCAGGTCCTGGGGGTAGCAAACTTGCTCTATAAAGAGAAAATATCTTCAGCTTTGTGGATATGATGGTTTCTGTCCCCACCAGTCAACTTTTCCTGGTCAGTTAGCTCTCGGTTCCATTTGAACTCAGTTTTTGAGGAGTCAGCCAATCACAGGCATGATTTATGCTTTCTAACCATACCTGTACTGCACATGCACAGCCTTTCTTGTCATTATTCCATAATGCAGTGCACACAGCATTTACATCATATTAGGTATTAAAAGTAATCAAGAGATAACTTTAAGGACACAGAAAGAGTGGAAGGAGCTTGGTCCCCAGGTATGCAAAGGTCCTGGGCTTAATTCTGGCACTGCTAAAACAAATCAAAACAAAGTTTGAACTACATAGGAGTTATATGCTAATATTGTGTCATTTTACATAAAAAGCTTGAGTATTAAAAAAAAAAAAAAAGCTTGAG
>PVKA01051653.1:0-12093 GCA_004027165.1 Ctenomys sociabilis | reverse complement strand
CTTTGTAGCTCAGGCTGGTCTCGAACTCACAACAATCCTCCTGTCTCAGCCTCCCGAGTGCTGGGATTACAGGCATGCGCCACCACGCCCGGCTGTTCTGTTTTCTTGATGTGAGAATTCACTGCCATAAATTTCCCTCTCAGGGCAGTTTTCATTGTGTCCCATATGTTCTGATATGCTGTGTTGGATTTTGCTTTAATTGTAGATAGTGCTTAATTCCTTCATTAATTTGATCTGTGACCCATTTGTTGTTCAGGGCGCTATTTAATTTCCATGTGTTTATGTACCCCACTGTCACAGATAGGACAACTAGACAAAAAAAATCAATGAAATATATAAAAATTGAACCAAATTTTTATTTTATTTTTTGTATTTTAGTACAGGGCCTACAGGGTCTCACCACATAGATTTGACTCGTAATGATCCCCCTGTTTCAGCCTCCCAAGCGCTGGGATTACAGGCACATGCCACCACCCCCAGTCTCAGTCACTATCTCAGCACGTCCCAGGGTCAGTGGTAGGGCCAGCATGGCTCTCTGGGGATGGAACCCTGGTCCCTCACAGAGTTCCTAAGCAGGAACTTTAGTCCACTGAGCTTTCTGGCCAACCCTCAAACTTTTGAACAGATAGACTTAGTAGATGTCTATAGTTTCCTATCTCACAACATCTAAATACTCTTTCTTCTCAGGTGCATGTGGGATATTCTCCAAAACAGACCAGGAACTGGCTCACAGAACATGCTTAAGTAAATAAGAGAATTTGAAATTATCCCATGCTTATCATCAGACCATAGTGCAATAAAATTGGAAATCAATGGTAAAAGATAATAGAAAAACTTCATAAACATATATAAAGTAAATAACACCCTCCTCAACAACCAATGAGGCACAGATGAGATTACATATGAGATTAGACAGTCTGTACAATTAAATGATAATACCAGTATCACATACCAGAACTTATAGGATGCAATGAAAAGAGTTGCATTATTTTATTTGATACAGGGTCTTGCTATGCAGCTCAGACTCATACTGCTCTTCCTGTCTCAGCCCCCCCCCCAGCATTGGGATTATAGGTATGCACCACCACATCCGGCTCTGGGGCTAGTATAGTACACTGGGGTTCTGGAGCCAGCATGGCATGCAGTACTGGGAACTGAACTTGGGACCTTGTGCTTTCCAGACAGGCTTTTAAACTACCAAGCTATCTTTCCATCCCTATGAGGGACATTTATAGTGGTGAATTTCCATATTGGAAAAAGAGTGAGCTCAAATGAACAACCTAATATTGAACCTCAGACTTCTAGATAAAAAGAGCAGGTCAGGCCCAAAGTTTGTAGGAGGGGATAAATTATAAAGATGATAGCAGAAATTAATGCAATGGAGTCTGAAAATACAATACAAAGAATCAATGAATTAAAGAGTTGGCTCTTTGAAAATTAAGTAAAATTGGCAAACCATTAGCCAATCTTCTCAAAAAGAGAAAAAAAATTTTAATCCATATAATGAAGAATGACAAGGGTTAAATCAGAACAATTCAGAACATTATCATTAGCTATTTCAAGAACCTATATTCTTATAAGATGGAAAACAACACTCGGGAGGCTGAGGCAGGAGGATTGTTGTGAGTTTGAGACCAATCTGAGCTACAAAGTGAGCTTAAGGCCAGCCTGAACTGCATAGTGAGACCCTGTCTCAAAAAAGACAAAAAAAAAAAAAAAAAAAAAAAAAAAAAAAAAAAAAAAAAAAAAGAAAGAAAGAAAGAAAGAAAGAAAGAAAGAAAGAAAGAAAGAAAGAAACAGATTCCTAGATACCTATGAATTACCAAAGCTGGGCCAAGAACATATAAACATTCTAAATAAACAATATTAATCAAAGAAATTGAAAGTGGAATTTAAAGCTTACTCAAAAAGAAAAGTCCAGGTCCTGATGGATTCTCTGGTGAAGTTTAGACTGGGCCGCGATCAAGCTTAGGTCGGGTGCACGCGCAGCGACTGGCCCACGGCTAGCGTTGCTGAGCTCCAAGCCAGCAGGAGTACGGCGGCTCGCCTGCAGCTCGGCCTTACGTCCAACCCCGCCCGACCATGACTTCAGCTTTGGAAGAGTTACAGAATGATCTAGAAGACGTAAAGTCATTGCTGGAAAAGGGTACATGATACCCTTACAGATGAAAAATCCAAGATTGAAACAGAAATAAAGAATAAGATGCAACAAAAATCACAGAAGAAACCAGAACTTCTTGACAATGAAAAACCAGTCGCTGTGGTTGCTCCCGTCACAACAGGATACACCGTGAAGATCAATAATGACGGATGGGATCCGTCAGATAAGTTTCTGAAAATCTACATGACCTTCACTGGGGTCATCAAGCTCCTGCTGGGAGTGTGCAGGTGGGTTTCACAGAGAGGTCATTCGATCTGTTGGTAAAGAATCTGAATGGGAAGAGTCACTCTATGATTGTGAGCAACCTCTTGAAACCCATCTCAGCGGAAGGCAGTTCAAATACGTCAAGACTGATACAGTTCTTATCTTGTGTAGAAAGAGAGCAGAGAATACTCGGTGGGAATACTTAACTCAGGTTGGGAAAGAGAGCAAAGGAAAAGAAAAGCCATCATATGATGCCGAGACAGATCCTAGTGAGGGGTTAATGAATGTTTTAAAGAAGATGTATGAAGATGGAGACGATGATATGAAGCGAACCATTAATAAAGCTTGGGTGGAATCAGGGGAGAAGCAAGCCAAAGGAGATTCAGAATTTTAAGACTTGAAAGTCCTTTTGAAAACTATGATTCAGAAATACTGGTATTTCCAATAAGGGAATGTTGGTGACCTACACATAGAAATCTGACAGAGAGCTACAAAGCCTTCAAACTAAAGGCAGTGATTTCTCCATTTCTTACTGGAGGATTTATTTAAATAAGATGCATATTAAGTACTTCCTCCAAAGATGGTTTCATTAGCATCCTGGTCATTTTGTTTATGTAAGGGTTACATGATATTCTCATTGAAATATAAAAAGTAAGTCTTGGACCTGGGAGATGGCTCAGTAGAATAAGTGCTTCCCTAGCAAGCATAGGGGCCTGAGTTCAATCCCCAGTTCCACCCAAAAAGAAAAAAAAAAAAAAGCAAGTCTTATGTAAGAAAAACAATACATTGTGTATATTTTTGTTCATCTAGGAGGCAGAAAACAGAAGTATATGCTTGCCTGTAAGTTACAGATGTCAGCTACCACTAATGTAAGAATAAGAGTAAAGGTGGCCAGGGAGATGGCTCAGTGGAATAAGTGCTTGCCTGGCAAGCGCAAGGGCCTGAGTTCAATCCCCGGTTCCACAAAAAAAAAAAAAAAAAAAAAAAAAAAAAAAAAAAAAAAAAAAAAAAAAAAAAAAAAAAAAAAAAAAAAAAAAAGTAAAAGTGAATTTTTGTATAAAATTCAAATTTGTGCTTGTGCTTCATATTTGCTGTAGAGTGGATGGTCACCTATTGCCAGCTTGAGCAGTGCAAATAGCAGAGACTACCATGCACTAATCCAACCACAAATGTTTCTATCTAGATTTAAATTTATTTGTTTATGAACATAGAATTGAAGTAATAGACAAGCATCTTCATATAATGCCAGTCAGTAAGTTCTACCATGGATCAGATAGCTTTAAAAATAACCACCATAAAGTAAAAATAATTCATTTGAAAGTCCATCTAGTCCTATGTTCAATAAAAATGGATTTTTATGTAAAAAAAAAAAAAGTTTAGACTTACTGCTGATATTTCTCAAACCTTTTAATGAAATTAAAAGGAAAGAAATACTCTGAACTTCATTCCTAGACACTGAATAACACTGATACTAAAACCAGAGAAGGATCCAACTAAAAAAGGGAACTACAGCACAGTCTCCCTAATGAACACAAATGCAAAAATCCTCAGTAAGACCCTGGCAACCAGAATACCCATCATTCCAGTTTAAAACTATCCTGCAAAGCTACTGTGATAAAAACAGCATGGTACTGAAAGAAAAAAGATCTGAGGATCAATTAAGTAGATTAGAAGATGGAGAAACAACTCCAGATACACTCAGCCACTTTATCTTTGACAAAGGAACCAAACATGTTCCCTGGAAGAAAGCCCATAAAATAAATAGTGCTAGAAATACTGACTCTCTACATGCTAAAGACTAAAAATAGACCCTTATTTTTCATCTTGCACTAAAATAAAATTGAGGTTGATCAAAGATCTACATAATATAACCAAAACACTAGACTTTCTGGAAGAGAAAACAGAACCTTTGAAGACAACAATAGTGGCAAAGACCTGATAAACAAAATTTTTCTTACTCAAGAATTATCACAAAGACTCAGGAACTCCAGTCTCACTGCATTAAAAAGCTTTTGTACAGTAAAAGAAGCCACCAACAGAGGGAAGGCACCCTAACAGAGACTTTTTTTGTCAGTTGTTCCTCTGACCAGGAAGTAATATCTAGGGGCCAGTGAGATAGCTCAGCAGTCTAGAGCGCCTGTGTGGGCAAGCTTTGGCAGGCACAGGACACCACAGCTTGAGCCCGGTACCACACCCAGTGCTAGCCCCACCCTCGGGTTAGGCTGAGCCGACTCCCGCAAAAAAAGAACTAATATCTAGAATATATAAAGAACTAAAAGCAAAAATCAAAGTCCCCCCCCCCATATTTCAAGACCCACTTCCAAACTAGGTTTGTGAAATGAATGTATTCTTCTCTGATGAAAATGTAGAAACAAGAAATAAATATATGAAAAAATGTTCAACGTCACAGGCAATTCAAGAGATGTCAGGTAAAACCATGTGGAGAGGGCCAGACAAATAGCTCAGCTGATTAAAGTACTTGCAAGCAGGCATGGGGGCTAGGGCTTCAAGCCCTGGGCCTGCCATGCTGGCCCCCACCCCTGGGGTGCACTGAGACAGCAATTGAGACTGGGCATGGTGGTGCACACCTGTAATCCCAGCTCTTGGGAGGCTGTAAACAGGAGGATCACTACGAGTCCCATCTAGTAGTGAGACCCTGAACACCCTGTAGACCCTTCTTTAAAATACAAAATTAAATAAATAAAAAACAGAAAACAACCCCCCAAAACTAGAGGTTTCATTTGCTATTTCCCTTTTTCGTACACTCCCAAAAGAATTAAGAGCATCATGCTACAGTGACATATGCACACCCATGTATATATAATGGCATAGCATTTAATAGTTAAATTTTGAAAACAGCCCAAATGCTCATCAACAAATGAATGCATAAAGAAGATGTGGTTTTTTTTTAATACAATGGAGTACTACTCTGCCATAAAGAAGGATAAACTTGAGCCATTTAAATGGATGCACTTTGAGATCATACTCTTAATTGAAATAACACACACGCAGTATTGCATTATTTCTCTGGTGTAAGTAGCTGAAAGTGTAAATAAGGACCAAAATGTATAACAGATATTTAGAAATGGGAAGAAAAAGCTCGAATAAGAACAGGAACAAGAGGAGGGAGAGGAAAGGAAGAGGAAAGAAGAAAAATAGAAGGAAAAGTGTAAGTAATGCTTCTGCAAATAAGGAGGTGTGACTGCTGGTGAGGCAGGAAATGGCCGAAAAGCAGCGGCAGCAGGTGTGTCGCATACCAGTACCATTCCCTGTGAAGAGCGCGATCAGTATGTGCACCTAAAATGCACCAACAAGCTGGGCGTGGTGGCGCACGCCTGTAATCCCAGCACTCGGGAGGCTGAGGCAGGAGGATTGTTATGAGTTCGAGACCAGCCTGAGCTACAAAGTGAGCTTAAGGCCAGCCTGAACTGCATAGTGAGACCCTGTCTTAAAAAGACAAAAAAAAATAAAATAAAATAAAATAAAATGCACCAACAAAACATGAGACGGAACCATTTTTCTCTCAGCTGGTGCGTGCGCATGCTCAGACATCTGAGCATTAACTCCCAGTCAGAAACCATCCCCACGTGGGGAAAGCGTGGATCCATTTCCCTCTGCGAAAAGCCAGGTGGGTGGACTTTGTGCTGGAAGAGGATCAGCTGCTCGAGGTCCCTAATGATGGTGGCCTTCAAAGCATGTTTGAGCCAACTTCACACGACCATTAGTGAAAGTCAGGGTGGGGAACATCCCAAGCTTGCCGCAAAAGCACCAAAAAGCCTGCTTCCATTTCCAACATTCTATTTTTTTTTTTTTTTTTTTTGGTATTTGGTACAGGGTCTACAGGGTCTCATTACATAAATAGGACTCTCCTGTTTTCAGCCTCCCAAGCACTGGGATTACAGGTGCGTGTCACCACCATGCTCAGTAGCAATTGCAGTCTCAGCACGCCCCACGTTAGGGCCAGCAAGGTGTGGCACAGCGGGGATTGAACCCCGGCCGCTGTGCTCTGCCTAAGTGGGCACTTTAGTCCACTGAGCCATCTTCCAGCGTTCTATCTTTGAGATACGAGGTTTTCTGCAGTGATTTTCAGCAACCAAATCAAGCTTCCACAGCAGGCCATACATACATAAGCAACACACGTCAGGTGTCACTGTCTCCCGTTACTCCACTGTGGGGCCATCTAGTTGCAGGAATACAAGTTTAGGTCTTCAGTGTTATGGTGAGTTGTGTAATTATTTCGTTGTATGTTACAATGTAATGATAGTAATAAAGTCTATAAGAAATGTCATATGCTGAATCACGGGAAACCATCTCCCACTCTCTATCTCTGGTCTGTGGAAAAACTGTCTTCCACAAAACCAGTGCCCAGTATCAAAAGGCCAGGGACTGCTGGATTAAGCTACACAGCCCTAACATCACTAGCATGCTTTGTTCCATTGTATGACCCGCATCACACTGAACCGCTGAGCTCGCATAGTCAGGAAGGCAGTTCCTACAGCATCACTAATTGGCCTGGCTCCCAGCGTCCTTTAGATAATACTGCTTTGGACAATGCGTCCCCAGTTTGCTTAAAGCATCCCTTTGACTTGGCAAGAGTCTAAGGCACGTGAAACAGGCATTTCAGAGACGTGATGCTAAGCGCGCTGGTCCTTCCTCAGGAATGGCACACTTTCCCTTAGTAAGCTATAAAACGGAGTGTAATGGTTTTCTGTGTGTCCCATTAGCCCCAGCAAATTATTAAACCTGAGGGTGGGTTTAGGAACTCAGAGTGAGTGCCTTCTTGGTGAGTATCACTCCCTCTAACTTTGTAGTTGGCTATAAATTGATGTAACCACTTTTCAATTTTATATTCTGAAAATTTAACCTTTGTATGTCATGAACGAACTACACTGTTGACATAGAACTTATGTGTCTTTCTACGCTGTCAGGATTTCTTGAATAACGGTATGTTCACAAGTTCCATCAACCCCAACAGCCTTCTCTAGTTGAGTACTCAAGACTTCACTTACTAGCCAATGGGTTGGGAAGTATCAAGCTCTTCTATTTCAATCTTATGCTTTTATCTCCCAAGCCCCACCACTACTAGGGACTGAACACAGGGCCTCTCACTAAGCTATATCCCTAGATGGGAAATAATTGGGAAAAATTATTTGCAAACTAATTACTCTTATCCTATTTTCCTACATTATCTTTATTTATTTAGTTTTGGTCTTGGTAAATCCTTGAGTTGCCAGGCTGGGCTTCAATTTGTGATCCTTTTTTTAAAAAATTCATTTATTTATTACAGTGTCTCGCTACACATCACAGATTCTTTTTTTGCAGGGGGGGGGGTCAGCTCAGCCCGCCCTGGGAGGAGGGGCTGGCATGGCATGTGGTGCTGGGGCTCGAACCGTGGTCCCTGAGAGGCGCTTTAGACCGCTGAGCTATCTTGCCAGCCTGTCTTGGCTTCCCAGAGTGCTGGGATCACAGGTGTGCAATAGCATGACTGCTTTTCTGGTTTTTCTTTTTCTAGTAGCTGGCCCAGTCTGTCCATGACTGCTTCTTTTAGTAATTAATATTTTAATTACTAATATCTGTAACACTCAAGCGATACATCATATGTCACACAATAGTGTGTAGGTTTCAAAACAGCTAAAAAAGGGTTAAGAGTGGCTGCAGAACTCAGAGACAGAACTAAAAGCAAAGGCAGAGAGCTCAGAGAGTTGTGAAAAGTCACCAGAGGTGGCCAAACAAGACTGTAAACCAGAGGGGCGTGGTGGTGCATGCCTGTAATTCCACCATTTGGGAGGCTAGGCAGGAGGGTCACCACGAGACTGACTGAGCCTGTGCTACACAGGGAGTTCAAGGCTAGCCTGAACCATATACTGAGACCCTGTCTCAGAAAAAAAACAAAGAAAGGAAAAGAAAAAGAGTAAAGACCAGGCTCAGTGGTGCCAGGCTTGTGGAAAGCAGGGTTGGTTCAAAGCCCAAGTGGGGGCAGGAGGCAGCTTGAGGGGGCTGAGTCAGACAAAATAGGGAAAAACCAGGGAATGGAGAGCCGGACCCCGAGACACATTCACCACGTGGCCCGATGAGATGACAGGCTGGGGTGTGTTGCCAGAGTACCCCATGTGCTGGCTGCTCCTCTCTGTATGGTGCAGGCGAGGGACTTGGTGCCTCGATAGACTCACAGGGCCAGTTTTGTGTTATCATTATATCAAATGTCCACGTGCTCCTGACTTAACGTGACAACCCTACAGGTGGCAGTTCTTTATTAGCACAATTTGCCAGTTTGTGCCCTATGATTGTCCTGGGCAGCAGAGGGTTCTTCTTCTCACTAAGCTCTGTGAGAGCACACGTTGGTCATCTAACTGCACAGGGAGCTCCTCCTGCCTCAGCATCCGCACTGCAAATGGGGCAAACTGCTGCTTTACAGAACTGAGTCCCTCAGGGCCAAGCATGGTTCCTGCTTGGCACAACAGGTCTGAACTCACAGCAGAGCTCAGCTTGTTCAGCACAAGTACAATGCTTCTAGATGACCCTCTGAGTATCGGTGGGGCCCATCTGCGCTAGTCTTCATGGTAAGTTAAATTGGTTCATTGGGTGAGGGTAATGTCTTTAGCTCCTTTCTCTTGAGCTGGTTGGATTTCTTGAAAAACACCTATACTCCCTTCTGAGGAGACTGTGAACAGAGCGGAGAGAGAGCTGAGGAAGGCTCCCTACAGGCACGAGCTCTCACCTAGCACTCCACTGATCCTGACTCCTTCCTCTCAGCTCTCCTTGTTGTTCCCCAGCCAAGCAATCCGCTATTTTACCCTCTTCAGACATTTCTCTCACCTCCTACCTGTGAGAGTTGGAGAAGGGAATCCAAGGCTCTCACTGCTTATGTGAAAGTTAAGGTAGAAGCTGGATGTGATATGGTGCACACCTGTAATCCCAGTACACTGGGAGACTGAGGGAGGCGAAGGGATCTAACTTGGAGCCCAACCCGGGCAGCTTAGTGATTTAGCAAGAATTTTTTTAAAATAAAATACTAAAAAGGGCTGGGGAAATAGCTTGACCATATAAGTGCCTACCTGGCAACCACAAGAACCCCAGTTCAATCCCCAAAAGCGCATGCTGTGCCAGCCCTGGAATCCCAGGGTCACGGTGCTGGTTGCAATTGGGTGTGATGGCGCATGCCTGTAATCCCAGCACTGGGGAGGCTGAGACAGGAGGATCGCTATGAGTATGAACTTTGTAATGAGACCCTGTATCACATACATAGATTAAAAAATAAATAAAGTACTAAAAGTTCAGGCAACAAGAGGAAAAAAAGAACAAGTGGGATTGTGTCAAATCAGGAAGCTTCTGCAGAGCAGAGGACGCACGCAGCAGCACGAATGCCATGTACAGATTGGGAAAAAGTATTTGCAAACTAATTAGCTGATTAGGGATTAAGTTCCACAATATATAAAGAACTCAACTCAACAGAAAGGTAACACACAAAGAGTCTATAGTGCAGTGCTAGGTGTGTGGCACACAGTGAGGTCCTGGGTTCAGTCCCCAGAACTATAAAAAAAAACAAAATAAGCAAATGGTCAGAAGCTTATAAAAATGATCAGCATCAGTAATCATCAGGAGAATGTAAATAAAAACCACAGTACAGTGACTTCTTGCCTCATTTAGAAGAGCTGTCATAAAAAAAAAAAAAAGAAAGCTGATGAGGAAGCAGAGAAATGGGAACTCCTATACACTGCTGGTGGGGATGTAAATTAGCATGTCTACTATGGAAAACAGTACAAAGGTTCCTCAAAAAACTAGAGTTCTCTGGGTATGGTGGTATGCACGTAGTGTCCCAGCTGCTTGGGAGGCGAAGGTGGGAGGGTCACTTGAGCCTAAGCGTTGGGAGGTCAGCCTGGGCTGCACGAAATGTTATTTCAAAACAAAGACAAAATCAACATCCAAAAAGAGAACTACCTGTGTGATCCAGTCCTCCTCCTACTGGCTATACATCGAAAGGAAAGGAAATTACGATGCCAAGGATATGTGTGCTCCCTGGCTTACTGCACAACTATTCACAGTAGCCAACATACAGAATCAACAAAGGTGTCCCTCAATAGAAGGACAAAGGAGGATGTGGTGTCTACATGCACCATGGAATGCTATTAGCCACAAAAAATTAGGATGTCCTGCCAGCCACGAATGGTGCTGCAGGCCTGAAGTCCAGCAGCCGCAGGCAGGAGGACCACAAGTTTGAGCCTAAGCATTCGAGCCAACTTAGTGATGTAGCAAGTCCTTATGTGGTGGATTGACAACTGGTGGTCAGCTTGTTACACCCAGCTGAACTGAACCAGCCCTGAGGATTGTTGCCAGGAGTGTGAGATGCATAACTGAGAGGAAAAAAGTTAGAAGCTGTTGGGAAGCTGTAGGGAGCTGTTGATTTTCTTGGTGACCTTGTCGTGCTGGCTTTCCTGATGAACTTGGCTATTCTTATCATCAAAGGAGCTCTGAAGAGAATGGCTACGGTTAACTTTGGGGGCGCTCTGGACCTCACTTTGAGCATCGCTGCTGCTGGCTCTGGCGGGGAAGGTGGTGCACTGCTTAGCCTCCTGGAGAAGCTGGTCATGCTGGCTTTCCTGGTGGGAGCTCAGCTGTTCTCATCGTCAGAGGGGCTGGGTCCTCACTCTCGCTGAGGATGGCTAGGATGATTTTCAGGGGAGCTCTGGTTCTTCCCTTGAGCATTCCTTCCTGGCTCCAGTACAAATCCCTGCATCCTGCTGGCACACACTTTCTACCTTCCACCACTGACCATTGGGCCTTCCCAGCACAGATCCATGAAGCAGGCCCTCATGAGATACTGTCATGGGTGCTAGGCCTCCAGTTGGACTTATGGGAGGCACTGTTATGGGCTCTAGGTTTTCAGCTAGACTCATGCAGGATATTAAGGATCCAGGTCCTCAGCTGAATTCTTTGGTCTTTATCGTGTGGACAGATTTCCTGCACTCTCTTTGTATATCACTCTTTGAGTGACTATTATAAAATAATTCTATAAATTATGTCCCCTCTCTCCTTTCCCCTTTCCCTTTCTTCCCCTTCCTCTCTTCCCCCTCCAACTGGTTCTTTCTCTCCTTCCCTCCCTTCCTCTACCTCTTCTCCCCACTTTCCCTCTCTTCTTCCCTCCTCCTTGATATAGCTCAGTAAACATGTGCTAGATTCAATGTTCAGTAACCCAAGAATTAAAAAAAGAAAAAGAAAAAACAGATATAAATTATGTGACCTGTATTGTTCCCCTTGCAAAATCCCAAACTAAGCCGGGCGTGGTGGCGCATGCCTGTAATCCCAGCACTTGGGAGGCTGAGGCAGGAGGATTGTTGAGTTTGAGACCAACCTGAGCTACAAAGTGAGCTTAAGGCCAGCCTGAACTGCATAGTGAGACCCTGTCTCAAAAAGACAAAAAAAAAAAAAAAAAAAAAAAAAAAAAAAAAAAAAAAAAAAAAAAAAAAAAAAAAAAAAAAAAAAATCCCAAACTATAACCAGGTGTGATGACACCCACCTGTAATCTCAGCACTTGGGAGGCTGAGTCAGGAAGACTGCTACAAATTTGAGAGCAGCCTGGGCCTACAAAAGTGAGTACAAGCCCAGCCTGAACTGCATAGCAAGACCCTGTGTCCAAAAAAAAACCTAGAACACTTGACCTCAAAATAAAAAATTCAAAAAGAAAAAGAAAATAAAAAATAAAAAATTCAAAAATGGCTAGGCATGTAATC
>PVKA01051652.1:0-12093 GCA_004027165.1 Ctenomys sociabilis | reverse complement strand
TAAATTTCTAAATCAAAACTAAACTTTAAAAAAATTCAAAATGGCCAATGGAAAGTTTGTTCATGCCAATGTATTTCTAAAGTCAAAATTACAGGAAGAAGCATTGACTCTTAAACACTGCAGAATGCTACAAGGAAGAAAAGAAAACATTTTGGGAAACTAAATGGATGATTGTTCAAATCCAGAGCTAATTCTTATCACCTGTCATCATAGAAACAATTTCATTATAAACTTCTTGAGGGGCATCCATTGCCCAGATAAAGTCCAAGTGATTGTAAGGAAGAATCTCCTTGTGGTAAATGAGATTGGAGAGTTTTGGAAGCAGATCGTCAACATCCTGGGGGTCAGCCAACACATCATGGCCACCATTCCACACTGCAATGGGCACGGTCATGGTTGACACATCATAGTAGGGAGGCGTGCTCTACAACACACAAGAGAAAGAGTCATAGTTCAGGTACCTACACTTTAAACCCAGTATTTATTCCTTGAGTAGACTGTATAATATGAATTAATTTAGCTTTTAATAAATTCTAACAATGGTCGCTCCCAGAAATTTATGTTTATCTGTAAGGAACTTTAAACATAGTATGTTTTGGATCTATGCTTCTCACTCTAACAGGCCTGTGAACATCCAGGAATCTGATGGGAATGAAGACTGACACAGTAATCAGGAGAAACCTGATACAGGCAAGCTGCCTTCAAAGGATGCTGAAGCTGGTGGACCTGAACCATGACCAAAATCACAAGACTTTAGATAATAATTCTTGTAAATTTAAAATTTAGACCTCAACTCAAGCTGAACAAAATAGATTTGCAGATTCTAATGTTGATAATTGTTTCTACTTTCAAGTACAGTCATTTTTATCTCTCTGAAGAAAAATATCCTCAAAATGTTCCAAGCAATTTCTATCAATTCTACACATTATAATCATTGGATAGGTTTATTAATCTAAACAGCTGTATTGATTTAATTTTAACCTGACTTTACTATATGTTGCTTAATGTGTGAGAAAAGTTATCAGCTCCAATTTATGTTTCTAGCAATTCACCATTAACACATAGATTTTAAGGAGAACTAGAAGGCAGAAAAGGAAACAAAAGAATCTCCCCCAAATTCCCCACAGCAGAGACACAATGTGGTTACACTTTTTTTATATCACACTTTAAGGAACATTAATCCAACATGTTAACTATTTTTCTAGTCTCACTTATCAAACAGCCAACATGCCATAGAACAAGTTGATCATACGTAATTATTCCTGGTTTTCTTTTTCTAGTATTTGGTACAGGGTCTCACTATGCAGCTTGGACTTGTAGTGATCCTCCTGTTTTCAGCCTCCCCAGCCCTGGAATTACAGGCATGCCAGGTCTTGGGAGCATGGAGGGCCCTGTACCAGGGATCAAACTCAGGTTCTTGTGCTTGCCTCACTTGGCACTTAGTCCCTGAGCTAGCTCACTGGCCCATCCTGGTATTTTTAGTGCTTTCTATTATATTCTTTCTTTCATCTAAAAGAGAAAATAGTTTGGGTAATATCTATAATTGAAACCCACTTTCTTTTGTTAATATCCCATTATTCAAAGAGGCTCATAGGTACTAACTCTGACTCTTCAATTGCTGTCACTGCTTCAGTTAGCTCAAGGCACACCAGACTTGCTATTGGGGTGCTCAGATGGAGGAGACTTGGGGAAAGAGCACGCCAGATCTAACCTGGCCATCTAAGATGAAGTCATCAAATCATCAACATTACAGACCAATAGTAAGATTGTTCAAACAAGCCTGAGATTTGGAGCTATGAGAAAAGTGATAGTTGGGGAAAAGGGTTTTACTTTGATGGTGTTCTGAAAACTTTTTGAAAGATATAAGGACCTAAAATAATGGAAATATATCTCTACACATAGAATGTTGTTACAAGAACATATAAAGCCCTCCAAAATTTCAACTCATAGAAACAGATGAAAATGTAGTAGAAATTTTAGCTATATCTAATATAAGAAAGCTGGAAAAAGAAAGGATTACAAAACAAGATAAGATACCTTCCTTGTTCGAAATTAGAATAACGTGAGAGTTTACCATGAGCTAAAGGTACATAGATCTCATTGAATCATGTCAATGACATTTTGAGTCTGGATAGATACAGTTATTATTGCCTAGCTAATATCAGTCACCAATAAGATTAACTTCTTTTTTATTATCTGTTTTTTTATGGATCTCGAGATTGAATTTAGACCCTTGTCAGGCAAGCACTTATTCTACTAAGCTATCTCCCCAACCTCAAGATGCTCTCCTAAGTAGGGTCTTTTATACTGCAAGTCAAAAGACCGTTCGGTATGTTTATTTCATTCACAAGGCCCACACCTGCTGAAAAATATTTCCAGATTTGACCTTCAAAGATGCCTCCTCTCCCTTTTGCATGAGAATCTCTTCCTCTGAAATGACCCCTTTGGTGGCCAATCGTGGAGAGATGACTGCTCAAGAAAACTGGAGATTCCAGTTCTATCGTGTATGGCCACAATTGTTAGTTCATTATATCAGTTGACTGCCCATCAAAAAGCTGAGAATAGCATGCTGGCCGACGAGGTTGGACAACAGGTCTGTGCCACAACAGTGGGTGGAGCCAAGTCCTGGGAGGCCTTCCCAGGTGGTATTGCGCTGGTTGAGAGCAGGTGGAAGGAGCACAGGAGCGGCGCACAGCTGTTCAGCAATGTGAGACAGTAGGAGAAGAGGCAGCAACAATTCCTCAAAAACAGGTGTGTGGGTGGCATAGCTTCTTTATCCTTTTATCTCTGTCTTTCAAAATGTGAATAATATCACTTTTAAGAAGCTTACCTGATTAAAGTGGATCATGTTCAGATATGGGCTTCCCCAGTCAAAAGCTTGAAACTTTCCAGACCTGCCAGCCTTATATAGAAACATCAAAAACACAAAGAAACAAAAGGTATTCTTACCATGTGTAAGATAAAATTCATGCATTTCCAAGTAGTTTATCTTAAGTTTAAACAATTACTTCAAAGATTTCTTATTCAAAGTAAAAATTATTAAGCAGGATGAGACTGACGCATGTGTTTTTTATGTTATATGTGTGTGTGTGTGTGTGTATATATATATATATATATATATATATATATATATATATATATTTTTTTTTTTTTTTTTTTTTTCCGGAACCAAGAATTGAACTCAGGCCCTTCTGATTGCCAGGGAAGTGCTTATTCCACTGAGCCATCTCCTGGCACCAGGCATGTGAGTTTAAATGCAGCTTTGCATGGTATAATTTTTCCCGCATCTGCCAGGTCGTATGTATCAGACTTTGCTATACAAAGAAGTTGTTTTCATAAACTTTCACTCATATGGAAGCATACGTATTTTCATATGGTAATCATATGCCAGAAAATTACCTGGCAGAAGCATTTGACAGAATGTTTTATCAATGTCCTTTGGGAAAATCTTAGGAGTTGAGACCTACAAACTATTTTTAATAGCATTAGAGCAATGATACCTGGGCCCAGTGAAGAATGTCTTGAACAGAAGTTCCTGCAGGGTTATGGGAGAGATACACGTCCAAGCGACTCTAGAATCAAATATACAAGCACAGATATGAGCACTGAGACACATATTTGGTTTATGGAAAACAGCTGAGATCTGAGTTTTCTGATTCCAATACCATGTTTCAGAAAAGCTTTTATCAGAAGTCTATGAGCAAGAGAGATTTTATTACTCTAGAGTTTGCAAGGTGCATTGCATAATCCAACCCATTTAATTTGTGGGTTCTGAGTAAGTGTATTGTTACCATCTCTTAAAAATGACATTAAGCTTCAAGGAAGTTCAGAGAAATATCATTTCATAAAGAAAGTATGGAGACAGAGAATTTAATTTAGAACTCTGAATCTAAGTTCTCATCCCTTTATTCTTCTCTACCAAGAGCCAGATTGCAATACATTAAATAATTACAAAAGAGTAATAATTACAAAACATTCACACACAGGGCTTTTTCTTTTTAGAACATTATATGTGAAATGTGGTTTATAATACATTGTGTATATGTATATCATTTTCTGTGTATCAGATATATAGTAGTCATTATATGTGTATATATCTCATTTACGATAATCTATTTGTCTCCAGGCCATCCACCTTACCCAAATCCCCAAAGTCCCCTACTCATATTGCTTAGGCCAATTCATATTCGGTCTTAGAGTATGGACAATCTCAAATTGTTAAGTATATTAATATAGTTTTAAAAATTTACCTATTTTTTATTTTTATGAAAAAAAATAAAATAGCCATAAACAGTTGCAAAATAGGTCTCCCTAGTGTAAGAACCCAAAAGAAGAAATAAAAATTGAAAGCTATAACACAGTTAAAAGGAAAGTGAGAATTTAAAGATTAAACAATGAAGAGAGAACAAAGAGAAAAGCTAGGAAATAAGGCAGAAGCAAAACCAAACATTTATATAAACAAGATGAATAAAGCAATGCACCTAATAATCTCCATCAGATTCTTAGAAAATACCAGTTACCATAATTTTATGAGAAACAAGATTTGCACTAATAGAGGTTGGACAAGATATTATATCGGCTTCTAGTACTATGGACAACACTAAAAAGATAACAAGGTAGAAAGTATTAATTAATGATTCTATGATATAATTCAGCTATAAAAATAGGATAAGTATAGAGCTACACTCTTTAATCACTGATTAAAGACAACTGCTATAATAATGTCTGTAATTATAATATCATGTATGCACCTTATACGATACCAAAACATTATGAAAATGGTTTGCAGTGTATTAATTTATGGAATCTGCCCTGTTCATTTGTCTTGAAACTGTCTCATTGCTATTTAATCTTCAATAAAAAATAAATAAATACAAAAAAAATGAGTTAATGGGTAGAATCCTCAGCCTAACCACCTTTATCGGCAATTTTCTATAGCAGTATCATGTAGAAGATAAATCTCTACTTTATTTGTTCCTTGCATTTCCACTTTGCTGGCACTTTTCATAAAATTGTTATTGATGGATGATACAGTAGTGCAATGCTGCCTTTTACCAATGTGGTAAGGATAGAGTGTTCGGTTCACTACCCATATGGAATGGCAACATCCCCCAAATCACCAAGAAAGGAGGATTCTCATCGTAAGTGGAAGGCAAAAGAAGTCCTCATAGATAAAATCATTACTGAGAAACATGACTAAATCTCCTGAGCTCCATGAAATCAGGAGTCATGACTGTCTTTTTCATCACTGCACTTTCAATCCTTACAACACTTTGATTGAATTACACTTTCTTTCTCAATGAACCTGATTTGCTTAGGTGTTTAAAACTATAAAACAAACCAAGAAAAGTTATGTGATATTACAGTGGGGGCCACCAAGCCATGTTCCCCGAAGAAATTAAGCTTTTGCTTCCATCTATATCTGATCATATTTCAACTTTATTTACGGAGATATGAAGAACTAAGATATGCAAACACACAGATATATTGAACCAGATGGACTGTTGATTATTTAAAAGAATCTTATTGTGTCGGGTCAAGATGCCAACATGACATGGCAACATTCATGACAGAATTGTCTGTGCAGGTGATGTCAGGGATGGGGGCTTAAGCAGGAGCCTGTGAGATTCCAGGGCTAAGACGTTAGATAACAAAACAGCTAAGGCTGTGGGACTCAGAGATGCTTACACCTTCCTGGCGGCAAAGATGCCAGCTTTGCATATATCAAGTGATCGGATGCACACAGTTGGAAGGCCTCTGTGCCTGGGGCAAGAGCGCTCTGTTTTTCCTTCATGCTCAGTGCCTGCAAAGCTCCTCCTCCATGCACTTTGCCAACAACCCCTCCCCGACCTCCCTGACTAGTACCAATAAAGGCCAGGAGCACTCTGACTTCGCCATTTGTTCCATTAAGTGCAACTGTTCCTCCCAGAGCCCCTTCAACCTCAGCTCTGTCTGTCTTTTTCATCTAGGTGCCACTGCCAGATGGAAAGCTGAACCCTCTGTGAGGGGTTCTTATATCACTCTGTCCTTTGTAATATAGTCTATGTGTCACACATTTATTTGCTGCTTCACAACAACACATTGTGTAGATGAAGACACCATGACAAAGGAGGTTCAGTCAGTTCGAAAGGTAAGATTTGAATTTAGGCTCAGCCACATTCAAATACTCAATTACTTTATACTATAGCATTTTCTCAATCTATTGAAAGCAAATGGAAATTCAAATCAAAACATGGTCCAGG
The DNA here is from genome assembly GCA_004027165.1 of Ctenomys sociabilis. Taxonomy (NCBI): domain Eukaryota; kingdom Metazoa; phylum Chordata; class Mammalia; order Rodentia; family Ctenomyidae; genus Ctenomys; species Ctenomys sociabilis. The sequence goes on along the minus strand of PVKA01051652.1, from coordinate 5,851 downwards.
TATACATAAACAGTTGTTCTAAATTGTATTTTACAAAATATATGAGAGTGAGGAGAGCAATTAAAAATACTTATGAGATTTCTTCAATGCCTAAATATCATCCCTATAGAGACACCAGCTCAAGTATATGGATTTATGTCTTCTGTCACAGAAATTGCATACCTCATCAAGTGTGTGATTGGTCAGAGGAGAGGATAGAGCTTTTCCCCCTGCAGGCTAATTATTTACTTGAAAGCTATTCAGGTGATAGCGGGAACCAAGAGGTTATGAAACTGGGAATAATAACTTGTGATTACTCTTGGTTTTACCAGGATATCATGAGCACAATTTTGGAGCTACTTCTTATAAACTGCTAAAGCCATTTCAAAATGATGATGAAAAAATAATCCAGTATGCACATCAAAAAGATTGAGAATAAAAATTGCAATGTATACAAACCGTGTTGAAGTTTTTGCTGTCAAATCCACATAAGATAAACAAGGCATTGCTGCAAACAAGATCCACCATCTCACGTGAGCACACCTCAGTCGCAAGAAATTGATCAAAGAAGTTATGTGGCATAAACAGTTTTTCACCAAATATACGCTGAAAAATAAAGGACTTATTAGAGCGTCGGAACAATCAAGCTGCAAGAAATAATTACATAAAAAGGTGTTTTCTGCAAACGGTATTTTCTTATTTCTGAGTGGGTCTTTTTTGACATTTCCTCTACTAGCTCCATTTAATTTCCACAATGGATTTGTGAAGTGGATAGGCAGATATCAGTACCTGGTGTCTCTTATATCATGAAGAATGGAACTGGCTGGTGGGAGGAGGCAAAAGACAGAGCAAATTATAGTCTATTTGGAGTGATAAGAATTGTGGGGTAAAAATCAAAGAGCAACACGACACTGTCATAAGTCCATACAAAGATATGTAATCTCAGCAGCAAATTACGGAAATACTTATGGCAGTGGGGGAATGATTCTGAGTCATAATTTCAGCAAAATATTTAGACATTTGTTCTAATTTGGGGGGAAAAGTGGGCTATTTTTCATTTTATACATGAGAAAACATGAAGTTAATAAATAGCATCTTGGGCTGATCAGAAGTATAGGATGCCTAGAATCCTAGCCCAAGCTTTTTAAGAAACGACTTCCTGTTTTAGTGTCGGAAGATCTAAGTGCAAGTAGGAAGTAAGTTCTGAGTCAATGAAACAGTAACTAAAACCACCATCCTCACAGAAACTTAGATTTCACAGAAAAGGTCTAAAAATGAAGCTTGATATAGGTAAATTCTCTTCATGTAAACATAAATTAAAAATAAATAAATAGTACAAAACCATAGAAGGAAACTTGTATTATATTTAGTTTTTTGGGTATTTTTGTGCATGTTTGTGTGTGGTACTAGGGATCAAACTCATGATCTTGTGCTTCCAAGACAGGTGCTTATGGTGCTGAGCTATCTCTCTGGCCCTGTATTTGGTATTCTGAGATGAAACCTCATAAAGGAATTTGTCCATGTGTGTGTGTGTGTGTGTGTGTGTGTGTGTGTGTGTGTGTGTGTTGATTTCAGTGGTGGGAGAATTCGGATACTAAGTACTGAAAGTAAAGGTCATTAATTAGCTACTGTGCATGCCTGCTTACTCAATAAAGCATTTGATATTTATTGTTTTTCTGCAATCTAAATATGAAACCTCCATTTTCATGTCCAAGATGAAGAAGCTCTTACAAAAGAGCTCTTCGGAAAGCCAGCAGTTATCTAATCAGGTCTTCCAGTATTCTCACTGAATCACTGATTCTTTTGCTCTTCCTTTCTTTCATTTCCCTTCCCCAGTTTGTAAGTCCTGGTGGACTGTGCTGCTTCTCTTACTGTTCTGCTTTGGCTCTTGCTACTGGCGTGCAATTACAGCCTTGGCAGATGTACGTAGAGTGCTTGCTGACGGGAATGTCTGTGAAGAGGCACAAATGCTTCATTGGTTTCCCACATACACGGCATTGGTGCCATACAAAAGAATAAAGAGATCAATAGTGAGCATTGAGGGCATCTCACAGGCTGTAGTGTGGATGCAAATTCAGTCAGTGCCACAAAGAAGTAATGCAAGCACCTGCAGCCCCAGTATGTGGTACAAAAATGGTGTCCAAGGGGCTGGCCAAATAGCTCAGTGGATTGAAGTGTCTGCAAGCAGGAACAGAGGCTGGGGATTCAATTCCTCCACCTGCTGTGCCAACGCCAACCCAGGGGCACGCTGAGATGGCAATTGAGAATGGACGTGGTGGCGCATGTCTATAATCCTAACCCTTGGAAGGCTGTAAACAGTTGGATCACTATGAGTCTGATGTAGTAATGAGACCCTGAACACCCTCTCCTAAAATACACACACAGACGCACACACACACAAACACACACACCCACACACATGCACAGACACACACACACACAAATGCTTGTCTAACAGATTTATTTATTCCCTTTGCACCACACTGAAATTCATGAAAATCACATTTTTTAGATTCAGTTAACTAAATAGAATCACATACCTTGAAAAGAAATGTAGGAATGTATGAAACCTTTTTTAAAGGGCTTGTTGCATACTTCACGGTTGCCACTGGAGCTAATGCATAAAAAGTTTTGATTTTTTTAGCCAGTTTGGGATTGGTAGAGAAAGCGATAAAACCTGAAACAGAACAAGGAATGCGTGAAGAAGGGATGTGTGTAGGTGATTTGTTTCTGTGAGTGTGCCGTTTTCTTGTGTGTACAAAGGTGATGTTTAAGACAACCTGTGAAATGGGCATTTCTCCTTGCTTGGAGCCTGGTGACCTTAGTTTTAAAATGCATAGTAGTAAAAAAAAGAAGAAAGGAAATATCCCCAAAATAAAGTAACTCACAAATAGAAGATCGGAGGCTTTTGATGTCAAATAATTCTTTTCACTTAAGTAAGGCCCACGGGAGGTCATATTGCATCTCAGTAACTTAATACCTCTATGTAGCCAACCTATATCCTCAATAAAAGTCAGGGCACTGCAGTATGCTTTGTGCTATATGTACTATTAAAACAATAGAAGGATTATAGTATAGATTCACATAGGTTTTCATCCAAAACTAGTGACATTTTTACGGTTTTGGAAAATAAAGTCAATTTTAATCGCTGAGAAAATTTCCCACTTTCTAACAAAGGACCTGGAGTCATCGACTATGTATCATGCATGCGTTCCTACCCAGGTAGCACTTTGAGTCACCAGCTGTGCTTAAATCCTGACCATAGGGAAGAGTTTGACCAACAGCCCTCTTTGTTTTTGCTTCTTCCACAGAAATCTGCTTTCCCAAGTATATATACACTCCTCAAGAGCAACCTGAATCTAACCACTGGTCAAGAAGTACGATAAAAAGCCAGGCTGTCTGGCCCCAATAGGTAATACTCCAATCAGCCATACCATTCAGATCCACTTGAGGCTTCGTGGGATTATTTCACAGCCCAAACTCTCCTTCTAGCTACCCCATGCATTTTGTCTTTCCTCTAAAAGTGTTTCCCTAAGAAATATCCTAAGAGCTCATCCTCGTCTTTGTGGGAACCTTATCTATTACACTACACCTGGTTTTTATTTACTTATTTTTTTTTCTTGGTGGTAGTAGGGATTGAACTAAGGACCTTATGCTTGCCAGGCAAGCACTTATTCTACTTAGCTATTTCCCCAGCCCTACATCTTTCTTTTTCTGAGTATAAAATTCTGCAGTTGAATGCACTATGTTGGGTTGAGCATACAATTGCAAGAGCACTTTTTCAAGCTTCCTTTACAACTTTCACCTGCTCTCATCATGTGTGTCCCTTTGTGGGCATTCCAGTGACTTGGGATTGTAGTAGGAAGAAAGGGCATCACAAAGGACCAAACAATGGCAGGAAGCACACTGACTTCTCAAATGCAACTTCCTATATCCCCTCCTACTTCCACCTCATTTATTCTCTTTATACCTTTTCTTCTGGTCTCCTGAGCTCATTTTGTTTTGCTTTCCCTCCACTTTCTCCACCACAGCTGCTGTTACAGAAATCCCTGTACTCCGAGGTCATTATGCCCAGGGGTCATCTCTCAGACTTCATTGCACTTAACCTTTCCCAGAATGACTGTATTTTCCATCCTCAAGCACTTTTTCCTCCTCACTTTCAGAGCAGCAGATACTTATGGCTTTCTTTGTTCAGTATTAATATTACTATTATTATTATTTATCATCATTTCCAATTTTTTTCTTGATTCCCTCTCTTTTTCTAAGTTAAGGTGTAGCACCAGCTTTATGTTTGATCTTTCTTTTCTCCATCAAATTCACACCTTTCGTCTTTATGTTCTATTTCATGTAACAAGGACACCTGCTTTATATTTTATTCCAGTCTTCTCTTTGGACTCCAGGTCTGTGCATAGAATTGACTGCCTAACAATGCTTTGTAGACCACAAATAAGAGGTTAACTGTTTCAAAACTGAGCTCCTGTTCTCCATCACACACCAGCTCATCTCGTTGCCTTCCCCATCTTGGCTAGTGGCTTTCCACTGTCCCATGAACCCTGGTGCTCAGTACACAAACCTTTACATTATCCTCATCTACAAATGGTTACATTTTTACTGTTTTGTTCCATACATCTCTTGTTCAATATGCCGAGAAGATCCTGTTGGTTCCATATCCAAAATATTCCTAAAAGATATCTTTACCCTGACCCCACACCATTACTTCCTCAGGTACAAAACGCCTCCTAACGCACAATATCATACTCTCCAGCGTGCATTATAGCAGGAGCCCTCTAGCTAGTTCTGTGTTCCTGTACTTTCACCCTTCATCAACGGATGGGAACCCATTGTGGATCACGAAACATCTCCATTCAAGTTGAGAATTCTCTTATGGTTTTCTTTTTCACTCTGCATAAACACTGATGTTCTTACAACCTCCAAAGTGTCCTGAACAGTTTCTACTCCCCAACCCTCATAATCTCCTCTCATTTATGCTTCTGCCTATCTCTCTCATTCTCATTTATCCACACAAGGACTAGCTCACTGAATACCTTGAACATAGGACACAGCCCATCTTTTGATTTTTTTTCATTTGCAGTTCTGTCTGCCCACAATATCAGTCTGCCAAGTACACACATGAACACATAAGTTGCTCTCTGATCTCATCCAGGTCTTCATTTCAGTGATCTTAGTAGACCAAAAATAAGATCCCTTTGAACCTCTTTGATGCTTGTTGATGCTCTTCTCAGTTTAATTTTTTCTGTATCAATACTATTTCAGTTCACATTTTACTCTGTAATTTTTGTTATTTCCCAGCCTCCTTCCCCACAAGAGTATAAATGCTATGATTGTGGAGGTTTTCATCTATTTCATTAACTATATTCTTTAAGCAGGTGATGGATCTAATATTATTCACAAATATGGTTTAACACAAAAAATAAATTCAATCCAGAGGCTAGAAGATGTTGATTTGAGAGTTTAACTGCCCTAGCTGGTGTCTCTTGATCCTACTAGTCATGTATCATATCATCTTGGACAAATTATTCACCTCTATGCTTTGCTTACCCATCTATACAATTGGATTAATAGTTGTCCTGTATCATTGGGTTGTCATAGGCATTATACTTTATAGTAAGTGGAAAACAGTTAATGTAATTATATTCCATCCCCACTGCGAAGGGATCTACGTGAACAGATCTACCGAGTCTCAGTGCCTTCCCTTACCGATGGTGGTACCCTGAGAATGGCCAACATAGTAAATCTTCTCTTGTCCAGTTTTCTCTACAATGAAGTCAATTGTGGCTGGAAGATCATATTTAGCCATTTCGTCGAAGCTGCAAGAAAAAACAAGTACATCAAATGGAATATATTTTTACTG
>PVKA01051651.1:0-12095 GCA_004027165.1 Ctenomys sociabilis | reverse complement strand
AATATTAGCTATGGAAGAACAAAATTAAATAGCATCTTATTTCACATTAGAAAAAAAAGAGCAAGTGGCTAAGAAACTAGACTTATTTATTTAAAGAACTGAAAAAATAAAGATCTGTCCTCATTTAATTTTATACTTAGCAAACATACCTTTGAAAACTAAAAGTAAAATATTTTCCAGTTATACATACTTGAAATATTCTAATACTTCCAGATGTAGCATATAGAAAGTAACAAAGACCATAATCCAGAAGGCAACAGAAGTTGCTATATGTCTTATCAGTGAATTAAGAGTGTAGTTGCTTACTTATCTTTTTTTATAGCTGAATTATATCAAAAATTCAATAATTATTTACCTAGTGGATGACCATAGTACTAAAAGCCGACATAATATCCTGTCCAACTACCATTAGTGCAGATCTTGTCTCTCATAGAATTATGTAGAAGCACAGCGTTATCTATCCCAACTGTACTGTCTATACACACACATCATGATTTTTTTCTTTCTACAACCCTTCCTTTGTCTACACCTGTCAAGAGTGGGCACTCCATTGACATTCAACTAACTTAGGTGCTTGAACTCGACACCACAATCCAACACAGTCCAGCATTCTGCAACCATAGTGAGTTATTCAAAGAAATTGTGGACCATATCCATTTACAACTCAGCTTAATATTATGGTCTCACGATGTATACTTCATTTCACCTTGTACAATACCAAAACGTTATGAAAACAGTTTGCAATGTATTAATTCATCGAATCTGTATGGTTAAGGTGTCTTGAAACGGTCTGATTGACATTTGTATTTTAATAAAATAAAAATAAATAAATAAAAAAAACTGCAACTGAACCAAAATTTTTAAATGTAATCATATTCATGTTATACATTATTTGCAAGTAAAAATGAGTAATAAATAGCGAAAAAAAAAGTTGCTATATGATCCTGAATGAAGAATAAAGAGCTCTCAGAATAGTAGTTATGCAGTACTACATAAAATATAATTACATTAGATGAACCCATTTAAAAGGCCATTGAAGATTTCCACAAAACAGTATCAATCTTATGTGAGATTATGTACATATTTTTTCATGTGTGTGTGTGTGTGTGTGTGTGTAAAAGACAAGGAAAAACTAATGTAAAGCCAATAGAAAATGAAAATACATTTTTTAAAGTTTCTAATACTAGGAGAAAATAATCATACCATGTCTTATAAGTAGATTGCAAGTCAAAGAAACAGTATAAATCATAAAACAAAAATTAAAATTAAACAATATTCAGAAAGTTAGTCAAATATTGACTAATTCAAAATCAAACAAGTATTTCAAAATAATATTCAAAAATTAAAATTAAATCATGAGTCCAACTAAGAGGCCAGAATTAGTGTATCATGTGCATGAATCTGTGACCAATTCAGAGCACTCATACAATATTTGATTAGGTTAATATATACAAAAATGCTAATAGAAATATTTTGCTGCTCTATACAAAAGAAAGTCTGCTGTTATATATCTCTTTTTCTCCTGTGTTTAATTGTTTACCCTATTTGGTGGGCTTTGCCAACTTTTAATTGAGTTTTTAATATCGTGAATTCACTTTGAATCTGCTTCATGCATTCTATTTCTTTGCTATAATGCTCATTCTAGGTTTCATCATTTTTCTATTTTGCTTTATCTTTTCATTTGTGTTTTCTTTAGTGTGTGTCCCAATGTTTTGCCCTCTCTATTGATTGAGAGTACAATACTGGTTTCTATTTGGCATTGTCCTCTAACCTTTGGTGCAGTTATTACCCAAGAACTTTCCAATATTATTACCCAAAGAGAGATCATGTGGTTAAGGCAGATATAGTTTTCTATTTGCAGTATTACAAATAGCAACACTAATAATGGGTAGTGAGATTTAGCAATTGACAAGCTTTTGTAACTAATGGATTTATATTTTAGACCATGAGAGCAAACAATATGAAAGTATAGTTCTCTCTCTGTCTCTGTCTCTGTCTGTCTCTGTCTCTGTCTCTCTCTGTCTCTCTGTCTCTCTCTCTCTGATGCTCTCATACATCTAAGTCTAGTAGTATGCCTCAGCTTATGAGGTCTGGATACAAGCTCAAACCCATCTTGCTGGGCCTGGCTTGGGTCTGGCTGCTGTGCTAGGCTTCTTCCTGCTGTGGCCCATGAAATGAACCCACTGTGCCCCACTGGATAGGTGTTCTGCTCCTGGTTTATCTTGCTGGGTCTCATCCTAGCCTCTCTGCAGGGAGTTCCACCTCAGGGTCCCATACCTGGGCCTCTCTGCCGGAGGTTCCTGCATCTGGTCCCACACTGGGCCTGTCCCAGGACTTCAAGTTTGATGTTCTTTAATTATATGACATTTGGTCATACACATAAGCCCTGTACAAAATAAAACACAAAATATTACAGATTGTTATAAAAATGAAGTGCCTCTACTCACTCCCAACCTTTCCCCTAACAGAGAACTTTTAACAGCCCCTGCTATATATGGTTTAAGCATCTTATTTTAAGGTTATACTGTGAAGACCTTCTGAGATTATGACATATCTGTGGTGGACTGCCAACAGGTGGCCAACGTGAAACGCCCAGCTAGACCAGTCAGCATGGTGCTGGGCGTGGGAGGCCCACCTGAGGGCTATTGCTGGCAGCCTAAGAAGCAGCATGGGAGGAGAGCAACTGTAAGGGGCCTGGTGCTTCTCCTGGAGGGCCTTGTCACACTGACTTTCCTGAAGAACCTGGCCGCTCTCATCCTTGAAGGGTCTCGGGACCGTGTTATTGCTGAGAGTGGCTGTGGTTCACGCTGGGGGAGCTCTGGTCCTCGCTTTGAGCACCACTTCCTGGCTCCTGAGGGAAAGACGGTGCACAACTCAGTCTCCTGGAGAAGCTCATTGCATTGGCTTTCCTCATGGAACTTGGATATTACCAACAGGGCAGCTTGGGACCTCACTGTTGCTGAGGACAGCTACGGTGAGTTTGAGGGGAGCTCTGGTGCTTACTTTGAGCATCGCTTCCTGGATCCAGCTCAAAACCCTCAGCCTGCTAGCACAGACCCTTCACCCTGCTGGCACAGACTTTCTAGCTTCCACCATTGACTTTTTGGCCTTCCCAGTGCAGATTTTTAAAACGGGTCTGCAGGAGACATTGTCACGGGCTCTAGGACTCCAGCTAGACTCATGGGAGGGCACTGGTATGAGCTCTAGGTCTTCAGCTGGACTCATGCAGGGCATTACCCTTGGGTTGATGCCCTCAGATGGATTCTTTGATCTTTAGTGTGTGGGCAGATTTCCCAAACTTTTTGTTTGTTTGTTTTGAGACATGGTCTTGCTATGCAATTCAGGCTGGCCTTCTGCTCACTTTGTAGCCCAGGTTGATCTCAAACTCATAATCATGACAATCCTCTTGCCTCAGCCTCCCAAGTGCTGGGATTACAGGTGTGTGCCACCATGCCCAGCTTTCTGCACTCTTTTTGCGTATGACTCTTTGGGTGACTATTATAAAATAATTCTATAAATTATATGTCCTGTATTGTATTGTTTCTTCTGTAAACCCTAAATTACAACAATATGCTTCAAAGGACTGAGAATGTAGTTCAGTGGTAGAATATTTGTTTAGCATGAGCAAGCCCTGAATTTGATCCTCAGCACTGCCAAGAAGGCAAGTATGCTTCCTTAAGATTGTTTTCAATGATTATGAGATATCATATGTTAAATGTTTGTTATAGTACTTAATATTCTCTGTTTGGGGACACATGTGTTATGTCCAGTTATTCTTAATACTAGGAATACTAGAAGAGATATCCTTACAAATCACAGATTATTTTTGGGGGAACTACTGTATCATTTGGTGGAATTATATAGCATTCTGTGCTTTTTTTTTTTTGTAGTACAAAACATTATGAGTGTTTTTGTGTTTATTTTATAAAGAGGGAACAGCTCTTGCCAGCCATTTAGTATATTTTGATTTTCTTATTTTAAAAACAGACATCATTTTTCCCACTCTCACTTCTTCATTTTGTTTTAAATAATTGCATGATAATTTGAGTTCAAAATTCATTTTTACCATTCAGTATTATATCAAGAATATTTCCTGGGTAACAATGACAGTGATCAATCACAACACGTAAAGATTGGGTTCTTTTGCTTTTTTAATGTATTTAGCACAGGGTCTGCAGGATTCACTACATAGATTGGGCTCTTAGTGATTCTCCTGTTTTCAGCTTCCCGAGTGAGCGCCTGGTTTACAGGCACACACCACCATGCGCAGTGTCAATGGCCATCAAAGCACGCCCTGGGGCAGGGGCCAGCATGGCTTGCGGTGCTGGGTATCGAACCTGGCTCCTACATTCTACCTAAGCAGGCGCTATAGTCTGTAGGACTGGGTTCTGATAAGCCCACAGATAATGAAAACAGTCAATTTCATTGTTAGTGTTCAAAACTCAGTAATATCTGGAAAAAGCTGTTTATAAAGTTTGACTCTGACAATAACATTAAAACCTTTTTGTGAAATGAGATGTCTCTGAGACACTGAAGGACGAATATGTGCTCTACCCTGTTAATTCTTAGAACTTTCTGGAATCAGCTGAGAAAAATTTCTGTAGAAAGAGCAGCAGTTCAGAAGCTGGATGTCAAGATTACATAATTTAAAACAGTGACAGTTTACTAACACCAGTTTAATACAAAATGGCCTTTAAAAAGTACTTTTCAATATAAACACTGAATTCTGATGTTTTCTTCAGTGAATGGATGCTCTTCTGTGAGGCCTTTGTAGAGCTCTCTGTCTCTGCCAACAGCCTCTCGGAAACATCTTCATCTGGAAACGTGAACTGGCAGGCCAGAGCCATCCTTCAAGTCTGGCACTGGCACAGACCAGGCCGTCGGGTCTGCGTTCTCTCCTCAGGTTGTATTTATTACTCTCAAGTCTGTGATGTGGATCCCATAAGGCAGCAGACCCCGAACACATTTTAGAGCAGGTCAGGCTCCTGGCAAAAGTGAAAGAAGAGGACAGAGAGTTCCTCTGTCCCTCCCACTCCTGCCCACATTCCTAGCCTCCCCCGCTGCAAACATCTGAACCCAGACAGGCAAATTGCCACAGTTAATGAATTTCCAATGATATGGCATCACAGAAAGTCCGCAATTTCATTAGGAGTCACTCTTCAGGCATCAGAGTGCATCCTGTGGGTTTCAGCAAGTAGGTAACAACATACATGTTCCTCCCTGCATAGTGTCACGCAGAATCAGCTAAAACCATCTCTGCTCCACCTGTTCACCCTCCACAGCGTCTGGCAACCACTGACCCTGTATTACCTCCATATCTCTGTTGCCAGATAGCCTAAGGTTCTTTTCCTCCATTCAGATGCTCCACGATGTGTGAAGAGAGCAAGGGTCAGCACTGTTGTTGCTTGAAAGAGGCTAAGTAAAAGGGAACAGAAATGCTTCCTTTGAGCTCAGCACAGGGAGATCCTTGGGCAGCATCCAGTCACTGGACTATGGAAAGGGGATCCACTTCCCAGCAAGCTGATGAGTGGATGGGGGCAAGGAAGCGGCAAGCATGGTGTCAACCTACTTTCAAGAGTTTAGCCAGGGAAGAGAAAGGACCACGACAGTCAGAGGGAGATGCAAAGGCTGGGGTCTCTGTCCCGCTTCCTCCGGTGCAGGCGAGTGCTACAGAACACCTCGGGGAAGGCCCTTACTTGGGGATCATGATGGCCCTTCCCTGTTGGAACCACATTGGCCTTTGTTTGGCTTTTTATGCCTGGCCCTGACTTCTGGGATCAATGAACTCCCGGTCCCTGACTTGCTGGCTTATTTTTTAGTTCAAAGGGCCAACCAAGGAGAAGACTGCAAGATGTGGGGAGAAGGGATATCTTAGTAAATTTTCTCATTGCTGAGGAAAAATACCCAAAATTAAAGGGGAGAAACATTACACTGCCAGTGTGCAGAAGTTTCAGTCATTGATGGCCCGGCTCCAAGGCAGGGTGGCCTAGCAGATGCTCTGCATAGGAGAAACAGTGCACGGCATGCAGAAGGCAGTGGAAGCAGCAAGCTTGGACGGCGGCAGTAGCAGCAGCAGCCCTCCCTCTGTCCCTTGTATTTCTTCTGGGCTGTTCACCTTTGGGACCGTAGCACTCTCACTCAAAGAGGGAACGCTTAATCCTAGCATCGTGCCATGAAGCAGCCCCACCATCAGGGCCTTTATCCCAGCGTCACACATGCTAGATCAATCCAGCCACCTCCCCAAAGCCCCGCCTACTGATGTAGGGCATCCAAGTTACACGGGGGAAATTAAATGTAGCTCCGCTAGGTCGTGTTCTCCAAAGCCAAAGGATAAAGTTTAAGGAACAGTGGAGGTTAAGAGTGGGAAACCTTAATTGAGAGAGAAACAGCTCCTGAGAGGTGGGGGGGCAGTTGCGGTGGTGGTTCTGAGTCGGTGGCCGAGGACCCCACTTCACAGAATAATTTTTTTGTACTTTTTAATTATTATTTTTAAAGAAAACCAAATAGTGATAGAAGAAAACAGCATTATACATGATACAAGATTTCACTAAACAAATAGGAATCCAATAATTGTTGCTGTATTACATGATGCTATGTGCAAATTAGTTTTTCAGGTTACCAGATATAAATGTATAAGTGTTGTTTTTTTAAAAAACAATAACTAAGAAGCTATAAGAAATTCAAGAGAGGAAAAAAGTCAGAGTAAAAACAAAAATTGTAACACTAACTGTTCCTTTCTTTCTTTTTATATTTATATAATTAGAATTCTCAAAGTAGAAAGGAATAGGCAATAAATATTTAAAGATTAAAATTTCTGAATTTAGTTCAACTTATAATAAAACATTTCCAAGAAAAATGAACCTTTTGCACAAGAAATTTAAATGAAATCGTACCAAGATATACAAAAATGAAATTGTCCAAAACTTATTATAAAGAAAAAAATGGTTAAAGCATATACATAAAAAATATTAGCTATGAAAGAACAAAATTAAATAGCATATTAATCCATATTAGAAAGAAAAAAAAGGACCAAGTGTGTAAGAAACTAGACTTAAAGGACTGAAAGAAAAAAAAAGATCTATCCTTTATGAATTTTATACTTAGCAAACATACCTTTGAAAACTAAAAGTAAAATATTTTCTGGTTATATGAACTTGAAATATTTTAATACCTTCAGCATAGCATATAGGAAATAACAAAGAGCATAATTCAAAAGGCAAGAGAAGTTGCAGTATGCTTGGGGATGAACAATAAAGAGCTCTCAAAGTGATAATTATGCAGGACTATATAAGATATACTAGATGAACCCTTATTTAAAAGGTCATTGAAGATTTCTATAAAACAGTACCAATTTTTTTTTAATTTTTTAATAGCCACTTTTAAAGGTAAGCAGAAACAAGGAAGTTAGTTTTCACATTTAATTAACAATAATATGCAGCCTTGTCTTAGTGTTGCAGCCTGTAACTTCAAGCACTCAGGAGGCTGAGGCACAAGGATCACTGTGAGTTCAAGGCCAGCCTGGGGTATGAAGTGAGTTCAAGGCCAGGCTGAACTGCACAGTGAAGCTGATTCAAAAAGATAAAGTACAGCAAAACAAAAAAACACAAAAACATTTCTTATTTATCTAACATATTTAAACTATTTTCATTTCAACATAAAGGGATATGAGATAAATGAAATATTTAACGTGTTTTATCATACTGCTCCAAACCTGGTACCTGTTTTACACTTGCATTTCATGCATCTAGATTTTATGAGATTTGTAGTAGAAAAATAAGACTCACGTGCCTGAGTTGTTCCAAGGACATTTCCAAAGATTTCTAACAACTAAATGAAGTTGTCCTTATTTCAATTTACCGTACATCAATATGCAAAGAAAATGTTCATTTTAGCTCTTCTGTCCCAGGGCGCGTATTCCAAGTGCTCTGTACCCGCAGGGGACTAACAGTTCATGGAATGGACAGTGGCGCTCTCGGGCCCCGGGTCCAAGTCCCCACCCCGCCTCTTCCTTGGCACACAAACACAACCGCAGCGCTAAGGTCACAGGGCGTCGCGGCCGCTGTAACGCCCCAGCCGCAGCAGCCAGAGCACGCAGCCCTGCCCTCTACCTGCTGGGTCGCGCGGAGCCAGGGTCCGCAGCCTGGGCCTGGCTTGGCTGAGCTGTGGGGCAGCCCCAGTAGCCTGCTCTGGAGAGGGTGAGAGCCAAGAGCCCAGGGGAGTCAGTTAGGAAGTCTCCGCAGGCCGGAGAAGAACATGCGCTCCGCGGGAATCATTTCACAGACGCAGAGAAGCCTGGGATTCCTGAAGTGGGGAGCAGAGCAATGAGGTCAAAGAAAAGCTGCAGCTATGGGCAGTGACGGGTAACCCCTTTCTTTTTGGAACCAGTCACATATTTAATCAGTTAGAAATTACATGGTTTGACCACTCTAATGTAACCAGGCCAACACGGGGGCGGGGGTGAAGTCTGAATTTATAGTTGGACTCATTACACAAAGCATCCAACACCTGAAAGAATTTCTTTAATTTATGTAGCGACTTTTTCACGCAGCAAACATTTACATTTTAATATATTTGCTATGTGTTAAATATTTTGCATATATTATCTCATGAGAGTAACTGCAGTAACCCTGTGGGGAATACAGTATTATTGCAGAAGGCAAAACTGAGACTATTTTCCTCTAGCCCAGAAGTTATCCTGCAGATGCATCCAAACCTATAGCTGAGGGCCGGCCACATAGCTCAGTGGATTAAAGCACCTGCAAGCAGGCAAAAGAGCCAGGGCTTCGATCCCCAGGCCTGCTGTGCTGGACCCGACCCAGGGGCATGCTGAGACGGCAATTGAGACTGGGCATGGTGGCGCGCACCTGTAATCCCAGATCTTGGGAGACTGTAAATGGACGGATCACTATGAGTCTGATCTAGTAGTGAGACCCTGAACACCCTGTAGATCCTTCCCTAAAATGAAAAAAAAAAAAAAAAAAAAAAAAAAAACCCTACAGCTGAGAAAAAAGCACCACACCAGGCATCATGGCACCCACGGTAGCCGGGCATTCCCAGAGGGCACATGTACACTGGCATGCAGCAGAAGCTGCAAGAGGAAGCAAAAGGGTCATGGTTTACGCATATGGTAGGAGTTTGGATCTATTCTAAGAAAAAAAAAAAAAAGCATCAGAGGACCTCTGAACAGGAAATGGATGATGGTAGAGGTGTCTTAGTGCTTATTAGTACAGAGTTGTTCTTTTGAAGAAAAAAAAGAACAAACTCAAATCAAAAATATTTAGAAATGTGCTTGGCCATGTCCTAGAGCCCGGTCAGCTGCGGGCGTGCATCGCCACTCTGGCCCAGGGCTCTTTCCACCTCGCTGTAGTTCCCTGCTGCTGGGCCTTTTGGTCCAGTGTGGATGACACCAGTGTTGGGGCCACGTGGCTCGTGGTCAGTGGGAAAGAGATGCACTGTTTGCCAGGAGCCTTTAACAAATGTTGTTAGTTGAACCTCTGATGTGTCTGATTTGTCTATTGTGCAGTTGTTTGTGGGCTCTTTCTTTTTTGCATGTTTGTGTTTTGTTTTTGTGAATAAGCATCTTGCTTTGGGGTCCAGGATGGCCTCAAACTCATAATCCTTTTATGTCAGCCTCCCCAGTAGCTGGGTTTACGATAACGTGCTCCAGTGCCCAGCAGGATACATTTATTTCTATCCATATCATATAGGAAAGAGGTAGGAGCCAGGGAGATGGCTCAGTAGAATAAGTGCTTCCCTTCAAATGCAAGGGTCTGAGTTCAATCCCGGGTTCCACCAAATAAAAGAGGGATACAGCCTTCCACTCAGCCTAGTCCTGAGTCAGGTGATCCACTGTGGAGCTGCAGGTGGAGCTAACGTCAAGAAGAAACTCAGGGGCCGGGTAGATGGCTCAGTGAAATAAGCGCTTCCCTGACAAGCACAAGGGCCTGAGTTTGATCCCCGGTTCCGCAAAAAAAAAAAAAAGAAAAAGAAGAAGAAACTCAGCTGAGAGCATCAGACACAAAGCCTTCGACAGCCACATCCCCAGCCCGTTATGAAATTCTTTATTGTGAGACAAGGTCTCTCTCTCAGTTGCTCAGGCTGGGCTCGAACTTCTGACTCCTCTGCTGCAGCCTCCTCCTTGAGTGATGCAATTTCAGGCAGGAGCCACTGATGCTGAGGATGAACCATTTTTTCTCTTAAGGAAGTCTAAGGAAGTGGCCACTGTGTGCTCCCAGACAGTCCCCAGAAGGAGTGGCTGCTCCTCCAAGTGCCTGATACCTCCATCAAAGGTTCAAGTTTCAGTGGGAGCTAAACGCAGAATTTTCAGCAGTAGTGCATACCCTGTGTGACACTCTGATGAGGTGATGGTCCCCAGAAGGGTGGAGGGAAGGCACAGAGTGGAAAGCCAAGGAAGAATCAAGCTGGCTGAGCTCGTCACGTGTGCAGTCAGAGGAAGACACTCATCAGTCTTCTCAAAAGAGCAGCCATGCCAAAGGGACGTGCCAGTGATTTCCATCACCATAATCACTTGGCCCATCTCTATATTGACAGTAAAGATCTCCAGGTTGGGAACTTAGAGGCAAATACGCTGCTGTTCTCAAGTCTTATAAGGAGGAATACATTTTAATAGGAACCAAAAAAAAAAAAAAAGAAGAAGAAGAAGAAGATGACTTTTGTGAAATGCAACCAACATACATCTCAAATAAGAAAGTCAGCTCCAGAAAAAGCAGGCAAATTAGAACTTGAGTTTCAGGCTGTGAATTAAATGTTTTATTTGCTATGATTGATTTCATGTGTGCATTCGCTAGGGATAAGGGGTGATTGATTTTTACTAGTTAATTAGAAGGATTGCTTATTAAATCAAACACCCCAAGGGAGACTGTAAATCTTTATGTCTGCACTTGTCTGGGAAATAAATTACATTTCTGCATGGCATTGCTTGTACATGCACATCTTAATGTGTTTTATAACAAATGCTTCCAGAAAATGGGTTAAAATGAAACCATGAAAGATGAATCTCCAGTAGGATCCGATTCTGGTGGAGTTAGGAGTTTAGAAATTAAAAATTGTAAATGTATTGTTTCCAGTCTTGATGTTCTGCTTTAGCTCCTGCCCTCATGCCAAGTAAATGGAGACATGAACAAAGACCCAAGGGGTTAAATATACAGATTGCACCTCATTTTCTTGCACCCTGATATTTTTTCTTTTTTTTTATTTTTTTTGTTTTATTGAAGTACAAATATCAATGAGACAGTTTTAAGATACTTTGACAAGATGGATTGGATAAATTAATACATTGCAAACTGTTTTCATAATGTTTTGGTATCATAGAAGGTGCACACAACAGTACCAATCTTATGTCAGGTTATACACGCATTTTTTTTCACCTATTTGTGTGTGTATGTGTGTATAAAGAACAGGAAGGAAACAAAAATTAAGATTAAGCAATATTCAGAAAATTAAATGCTAATTAATTAAAAATTAAATGTTTCAAAACAATTGAACTAAGAAGAAGTTTTCACGATAACAAAGAAATACTAAGAATAAAACATAAGATAAATACTGGAATGACCATTACTTCTGATAGTTTGGGGACAGGATATCGCACAAAGTTCTGGTGTTTTGTGGACATGGATAATGACCATGACACTAACTGGTGGCCAGGTGTCACTTGTGGGACTGAGCTACAACTATTTCCTTGAAATCCACTCTGTAGTCCCATATGGAATCTTGACCCATAGGGTGTAAGAGAAGTCCATTTGTAGAGTGTGTTGATGGAAATATTTTGCTGCTGTACACAAAAGAAAGAATAACTGAAAGACTGCTATTGTATACCTCTTGTTCTCCTGTGTTTAATTGTTTGCCCTATTTGGTGGGTTCTTTCCATTCTCATTCGTGGGGTTGTGATCATTTTGCTCCCTCTCTAGAACATCATTTAATAGTCTGTATAGACTGGCTTTGTCATCATGAAATTCTTTAGTTTTTCTTTGTTGTGGATGTATTTTACTTCTCCATTATACTTGCAGGGTATGTCAGTCTGGGTTGGAATTTTTTTTTTTTTTTTTTTTTTTTTTTTTTTTTTTTTTTTTTTTTTT
>PVKA01051650.1:0-12093 GCA_004027165.1 Ctenomys sociabilis | reverse complement strand
AGTGGAATAAGTGCTTCCCTGGCAAGCACAAGGGCCTGAGTTCAATTCCTGGTTCCACCAAAAGAGAAAAAAAAAAAAAAAAAATACCACAGTTTCTTAATCTGCTCATCTGTTGATGGACATATGGGCCACTTCCATAATTTATCTATTGTAAGTTGTGCTGCTGTAAACACGGGTATGTGTCTCTCACTGTAATGTAATGACATTAACTCTTGGGAAGATACCTAGAAGGGGAAGAGCCAGATTAAATGGAATATTTAGTCGTACATTTTTGAGACATTGCCACACTGATTTCCATAGTAGTAACACTAATTTACACTTCTACCAAAATGTGTAAGGGTTCCTTATTCCTGCAGTCTCAGGAGCATTTGTTATTATCTGATCTCTTGACGCTAGCTTTCTCACTCTTCTCACATAGCTGGCACAAATATCCGACACTCAAATTATGGAAGGAAAGGTTTATTTAGTTCCCAGTTACTGGGGGTTTCAGTCTATATTTAGCTGGGTCCAAGGCAGAGCAGCATATAGCAGAAAGCAACCTTTCATGGCAGTGGCAAAGAGCATGAGTGCAAGGGAGGGGCTGGGGAGATAGCTCAGTAGAATAAGCAATTGCCTGACAGGCACAAGGGCCTGAGTTCAATCCCCAGTACCGCCCCCCCCCCCCAAAAAAAATAAAGAGCACAAGGGAGAGTCACAACCACATTATCATCATACCTGACAACATTAACAGTGATCTTTAAGGTCATTTAAGGCCCACCAATGACTGAATATCCCTGATCATTTCAGAATGGTTGGTTCTTAAAAAATCTTGTCAATATTCAAAATATGAAATAAGACTCATTAGTGAATTATCCCCCTTTTTGCAGTAAATGTTTATTCTAGACCTGCCTACCTCCTCTGTTATAGGGACTCCAGGGAGCCCTGCTCCTGAATTAACTTCATTTTTGCACAGGCTGTATTACCTTCCCACATGCTTGACATCTGTGCCATCCACAGTGGCCATAAGCCACATGCAGCTGTTGAGGATGTGGCTGTTGAACACGGCTAATGCCTTTTAATGAAATGATCACAGGTCAGCCCATGTGAAAATGTTAGCCAAGACTGACCTTTTTGTGAAGTGTAATTGTGCTTATTACTATAAAATAGTTGTATTTATCAGTGTCCACTGAAGGTGAATAAACAAGATATAAGCATGTTAGAGAAAAAAGCATTTTTGAAAAAAAAAAAAAAAACTTGTGCATTTACTCTCTGCTCCTTTTCCCTACAGATAAGAGCTAGCATTTTATCTTCACCAGTGACCTTTACTTCTAGCCTTACCATTTTGTAATGACCTAATGTTTTAAGCATACTCTGCATAATATGAAGGCTATATTGTATGGAAAAGAAGGTACACTCTATCCAGTATACTAAAAATATTTCATTTTAGAAGCAAACTTGCTAGGCATAACAAGGTTAAGAACCAATCAAGGGTAGGAACTGCACATTAGTTAGCTGCCATAATGAAATACTAACTGAGCAGTGCAGAAAACCAGAAATTGATTTTTCTCACAGTTGCAAAGGCTGGACAATATCCAGTTGCCAAAAAAATTCTGTTTTTCTAGTGATGCCTCTCTGCCTGGCCTACAGAGCATACCTTCTTGCTGTGTCCTCTTATTTGACCTCGTGTGTGTGTGTGTGTGTGTGTGTGTGTGTGTGTGTGTACATGTACTGAGAAAAAGAGAAAGATCTCTGGTGTTTCTTCTTCTCCCCTGAAGGATTCCTCCCCTGAAGTATTAGGACCTGTCTTAGTTACTTTCTCATTTCAGGAATAAAATATCTAACACCTGTAAGTGAAAAAAGGAAGGTTTATTTTAGCTTGGTTTGTAGAACTTTTAGTCCACTGTTGGCTGGCTCCAGGGTAGGGTGGCATAGCACAGGAGAAAGAGCTGGTAGGATAGCAGGCAGGACACAGCAGCCATCAATGGAGGAGGAGAGATATGAACCCTTGGACTGTGCCCACACTAACACACCACTTCCCACCAGGCTTCACCTTTTTACATAGTGCCTAGCAGAAACCCATTAGTGGGCCACTCCATTATCACACATCCACAGTTGGGCTGACTCCTAAAAGCCCCACCTGTAACTGTATGAGGCTTTGGGGGAACATCTAGACATGGCCTATAACAAAGAGCCATCCTTATAATCTTGTTTAAGATTTATTTGTTCGTTAAAGACACTGTCTCTAAATACAGGAACATTGAGTGTCTAAACATAGGAATTCTGGTGGAGGAGACACACTGTTTGGTGCTCAGTGTGCTTATGCATGCATATTAACCCCTAGTTCCCAAAGGGCAATGAGGAGAGAGAGAAACTGAACATCAGGTTTTAAATATACATGTTTTTAAGGATCTGATTAAGCACAGTGCATCTGTGGCATATACAAAGTATATGATGCTAGGGAGATTATATATATTCTAGGCATGGGTTCCAATATAGTGATGTCTTTTCATTATTTCACTACACAGTATATTGGAAATTACCTAGGAGTGAATTGACGTATAAACTAGATATTTAGAGACTTGTCTTTGGAGGAGAGGGGAGATACAATGGATCATGATTAGTTTTTTCTTGAGTGTGTGTGTACTTTAAGGTGAGTGGAGAAATGAGTGCGAAACATCAGATGACAGATAATAGATTTAGAAGGAATCTCAGGACATCATTTGCTTCCATGGTTTGTGACAGCTAACTGACCATGCCATAAATAGGAAATATCCAACTCAATTGGCTCAGCATAGTTCTGGGTGTGGCTGAGGGGTTTAGTGCAGACAGAAGACCTCTCCTAGGACTGCTCGTCACGTGACTGAGGTGAAGGGAAAATGAAGAAGGAAGGGTCCTGTTTCTTTGAAAGATATCCCGTCTTCGCCTTCACCTGGGGCACCTCCTAGTTTCCAGCACAGACCCTTTGGCTTCCTGACATGGACATGCAAGGAACACTACCATGGGCCCCAGGCTTCCCACTGGGCCCTTCAGATCTCCAGTGCACCGAAAGACTTTTTTCACTCCTCCGCACCTGAGGCTCTGAACAGCCATTAGCAGTCAGTCTTGTAAATTATTATATATTTGTATACTTTGCAATAAATCTGTTTCTCTAGTGACTACTGACAGATGTAATGGTCAAATTGGTTTCAGTACCCTTGAAGAAAACAATTAACTTCAAATTCTCTTGAGAAAGAGCATTGCATCCCTGAGATTGAAGAGACACTGGCACTGTGAGGGAAGGTCATGGTTTCAGAAGGGTACAGCACTTGCATGAAGATGGCAGTGGTTAGGAAGTACTCATAGTATTTAAATCATTTGCACAAGATGGGTTTAGTGCATCTTGGAAGAAGTGGGTTGACCACTGGGGAGAGGTGTGGGATTGAAGAGATATCCTAATTCTTTGAATGGACTGGGGATATAGCTCAGCTGCACAGTACCTGCCTGGCAAGTGCACAATCCTGAGTTCAATTCCCAGTATATAAAAAAAGTGAGTCACCTAATTCTTTGGATGTGGATAGTCATTCAAATGGGATTTAGATTTGCTGATCAAACAGGGGATGAAAAGAACCTGGAACATCCCGGCAAGTTAGAACCTGGGTACCCTGCCAATGACTCTTCTGTCTGGCTGAAGATTTGCTGTGCTGCTCTTCAGCTGTTTGCAGTGTGGACAGAGACTTGTCCTCGGCCTTAGAGAGAAACCCTCCTTAGAGTTTCCCTGAGGGCAGTTCACAGCCAGCCCTGACACTTTAAGGCAGGAGAGCCCTGGCCCCCAGCAGCGCTGCTCAATGCAGCAGAGAGGCTGGGTTTCATCTGCTTCTTGCTCCAGGGTCCAAGAGGTAAGTTTTACTGATTAATTCCTAGAACAAAGGGAGAATCTTTTTCCAATTAGTGTCAGCAAAAGGACTTCTCAAAAAGTGTAGAAAAATGCTTGTCCCTGATTCCCTAGATCTGGAAATTAGCAACCTATTGAGAAACACTTAATTGCTTGAACTTCTGTTTTTAAGAAATTTCTTGATTTTGGATTGAATTCTTCTTGTTGACAAATTAGACTTGGAAGAATTTTTGCTGTTATTTAAGAAATACATATAATTGCCAAGACATTTGAAGGGACTGAGATTTTATTCCACTAGTAAGCTCACAAATGACCTCATTACAGTTTTCTGGGTACTGGGAAGGCTGGCCAGAGAAGGCAGTTTATTACTCACAGAGCAATAGACCGACGTTCAGCATGTCTTTTGAAATTTACGCTGTTTCCTAGGTATCAAAAGAGGGACTGAAGAGGGTCAGAGTATGCCTGCACATGCAGCAGGTTGCACCTTAGGAGAAACATTCTGAGCTTAGAGGACCTGGTTCTTTTCTAAGGGTCAGTAAGCATGCACACCCTTTGCTTGAGGAGTAGATATTATCGCTACCTTCCAAGGATGCAGGGAAGTCTGCACTAGAGGTTGATGAAATTATGTAACATTGTTGGTTACTGAAACATCCTTCAAAAGATAGTGCCAAACAAATGATACCCAGTGCTTCTGCTCAAGATGTCCAGGTATGCAAGAAGTCCACAAACAACTGTGTCCCCACAGTGCTGTGTCACTGGAGATTACATTCTTTTTTTTTTTTTTTCCATATTGTATGGAAGGGTCTGCAGGGTGTTCAGGATCTCACTACTAGATAAGACTCATAAAGTGCTGGGATTACAGGTGCGCCCCACCACGCCCAGTTTCAATTGCCATTTTAATGAGCCCTGGGGGCAGGGCCAGCAGGACAGGCCTGGGGGGATTGAACCCACCCCTGCACCTGCTTGTAGGTCCTTTAATTCACTGAACTATTTGGCCAGCCCTGGAGATTAAATTCTTAGCCAGGGCAATCAAAATAATATAGTTTTACAGCATCTTATTTTCATATTTGCTCCAACCCCTCTTTCCAACTCCCCACTAAAGGATTTTTGGAGCATCTTATTATTATTGATGCTCCCAGGCCAAAAAAGATTTCCTCAAAACTGCAGGCATTTTTGTATGATATTGTGTCTGCTTTGATCATTTTTCTCTATGTTAACTCAGAGTCCCTCTGGCCTGAATGTCCCTTTTTTCATGTCTCTGTTGAAATGATTGCCTGTCAGCACCTGTTTTGCACTAACTGTGTTTAGCAATGTTACTGTCTCTCCCCTTTGATGTTGTCTGCTCTTCTTGGACTTCACTTGTTGTGCCTGCCCCGCCCCATGTTGCGCTCACGCCTATTATCACAGCTCTAGGGAGGCTGAAAACAGGAAAATCACCATGAGTCCAAGCTACATAGTGAGGCCCTGTACCAAATACATTAAAAAAATAAAAAAATAGATTGACTTATGATTAATGTACACACAGATCTTACAAATTCAGAGCAATGCATTCTGAGAGTAGCAGGCTTTTTCACTCAGATTTTTTAGTTTAATCAGTTCTTTCATTAACATGCATGCTGAAGTGCATGCTAACATGCCTATTAACAAATTGTGTGCCCTACTGGCAACCCCCCCCCATGGGCATGCTGAAGTGGATACAGAGACTAAGCACGGTGGTACACGCTGTAACCCCAGTGCTGCGGAGGCTGAGACAGGAGGATCACTACGAGTCCAAGCTGCATATAGTGAGACCCTGTACCACAAAGATAAAATATTAAAAACAATGTATTTGTACAAAGACTAGTATGAAAATGTTCATGCCAGACTTATTCATAATAGTCAAAACCTGGAAATAATTCATATGCCTATGAGCATAAGAATGAATATACAAATTGTGGTATATAAACAATCACACATTACATAATGTTTTGGTCAAAGATGCATCATATTTAATGTAATGGTCCCATATGATTATATTGTCTAGTAATGTAGCTTCATTAGCTTGTGTAAGTGAAACCCTCTTTGATGTTCAAACAATGACAAAATGCTTAAAAATGTATTTATCAGAACATAAGCCTTGTCATTGTCACATGACAAAAGGCTTTGGACTAGATTAGCTCAGTAGCAGAGTGCTTGCCTACTCTCTTCAAGGCCCAGGGTTCAGCTCCTGGCTTGTTAACAATGAAGTGTCCTTTTCTGTGAGACACTCTTTCACTATTTTTTTGTAGTACCGGGGATTGAACTTGGGACCTTGCACTTGAAGGCAGGTGCTTATGCTGCTATCTACCCAGCCTGAGATGGTTGAAAGTAAGTTTTCCTCTTCAAATACTATAAGAAAAACTTTGTTTATGTTTCTTTAAGATGACAATATGATTTTGCTTATTTAATGCTCTAAAAATTTTCATTAAAAAGAAACAGGATTTAAAAAAATATGTTGATGGAACCACATGCCATGGCAGCCCTGCCCCCAGGCATGCTGAGCCAGCCACGGAGACTTGGTGGGTGGCTCACGCCTATTATCACAGCTCCAGGGAGGCTGAAATCAGGAGAATCACCATGAGTCCAAGCTACATAGTGAGGCCCTGTACCAAATACATTAAAAAAATAAAGAAATAGATTGACTTATGATTAACGTACACACAGATCTTACAAATTCAGAGCAATGCATTCTGAGAGTAGCAGGCTTTTTCACTCAGATTTTTTAGTTTAATCAGTTCTTTCATTAACATCAATAATTCAGCCTTTGTTATTGCTGAAGTGCATGCTAACATGCCTATTAACAAATTGTGTGCCCTACTGGCAACCCCCCCCCCAGCATGGAGACAATGATTGACACTGGGCGCAGTGGCTCACACCTATAATCCCAGCACTTGGGAGGTTGTAAACAGAAGAATCACTACGACTCCAATCTAGTTGTGAGACCCTGAACACCCTGTAGATCCTTCCCTAAAATACAAAAAAAAAAAAAAAAAAAAAAAAAAAAAAAAAAAAAAAAAAAAAAAAAAAAAAAAAAAATTGCAATACACAGTCATGTGACAATGATGAAGCTTATGTTCTGATAAATACATTTTTAAGCATTTTATCATTGTTTGAAATCAAAGAGGGTTTCACTTACACAAACTAGTGAAGCTACATTACTAGACAATATAATCTAGCCTGGGGTTATAGGCATGTATCACCATGCCTTGCTCTGATTACCTTCATGATCTTTCTGTCTCTGTCATTGTCTCTCTCTTCTACCCCCTCTCCCTTTCTTTTCTTTAGTAGTTTGAATAGGATCTGCATATATGGATTTCTTTGGATTTGTCTGTGTGGTCACTGAATTTTTTGTTTTCTTGTACTTGGGCTTGAACCCAAGGCCTTTGTACTGAGCTATATCTCTAGCCTTTTTACACACAAAAGAAAAAAAAAAAGAAAAAGAAAAAGTTTTTATTTTAAGACAGAGTTTTGCTAAGTCACTAAGTTGCCCAGGTTGGGTTTCACACTTTGATTCTTCTGTCTCAGCTTTGAGATTATAGGTGTGAGCCATTATACCCAATTAAGATTTTTGCTTAGGGGCCAGGGAGATGGCTCAGTGGAATAAGCACTTCCCTTGCAAGTGCAAGGGCCTGCGTTCAATCTCTGGTTCCACCAGGAAAAAAAAACAAAAAAACATTTTTGCTTATATTATTTCAGTCTTAAAATGCACATATGACTCTTCTTTTACATCTCATTCATTTATTAATTTAGCTGAGGCTGTGTAGAATTTTTTTTTTTTTTGCGTCTTAGAGTATGTTTTTAAAAAAATACAATTTCTTTAAAGTCCTTGTCAGATAGCTATCACACCTGTATCATCTTGGTGCTAATGCTAATAACCATTGCCTGTCTTTGCTCATTAGGTGAGATTTTCCTGGGCCATAGGCCAACTATTCTCAGTCACATCATGGACATTTAGAACACGACATCATGGGATATGGGTTCTTGTTTTCCTCTTGTAGAGCATGCTTATTCATTTGCTTTCTTATTTTTCAGAAGTTGGTATTTATGTGAAGCACGAGGTTCTTATATGCTTAAATGCTCTCACTTAGGCTGGAGCAGTCTTTAGGGGAAGCTGACGTGCAGAAATCCTTGGGTGATAGAGACACCATTGTTCTTGCCAATGTCATCCAAGGGACAAACAGCTTGCCTGTCATAAAATCTCTTTAGTCCTTCCAGGAGAATGAAGAACTGTAAAGATTTGTGGCCCCGTTTTGACCAAGGGCATTATCTCAAGGCCGTCTCAGCAACGTGTTATGGGTCTTGCTGAAGATTTCAATTTACCTGTCAGTAGATTTGCCTCTTTCCTTCCGCTGCTCAAAACATTCAGCTTCTTTTATGGTTTCTGGATTCATTTTCAGAGGACTGAACTATCATCACTCTTTCTCCAAAAAAGAGTTGTCATTCATCTGTTGTCCCTCAGCGCTCCCTGTCTTAAAGGAAGTTTCAGTCTGTGCAGTGATGTGTTGGTAGGGTGAGTGCACAAACCAACTAATGTAGTTGAAACCTACTGGGAACAGAAAAGGTCAGAGTCTCTGAAAAAGGCATCAGTATTGTAATATTGTCCTTATTACATATTTGGTAGTAGAAGAAACATTAATTCTTTCACGAACTGTTTACTGGCTTCTCAGAATGTGTGGATGGTGTTGGAAGCGGTAAGAGACACAGGCAGAGAATGTACTGTGCTTTCTCTGAGCCTGCACCCTGCTAGTGAAGAGCAGGTACACAGGTGGTAATGTTCCAGTGTCCCCTCAGTTACCAGTCTGCACTTGTCTGCTGCCTTGCTTTCCGCCTTCAGTTGGTTGCCAAGTCCCCATGATCCAAAACAATTTTCAAATTCACTTTGCTTCCCTTGTCCCCAAAGCTAGTGTCCACAAGGCTATTATTTTTAAAAACTGCTTTGACTCTATTTATCTCCGTCTAACCAATCTCT
Organism: Ctenomys sociabilis; assembly: GCA_004027165.1. NCBI lineage: Eukaryota > Metazoa > Chordata > Mammalia > Rodentia > Ctenomyidae > Ctenomys > Ctenomys sociabilis. The sequence goes on along the minus strand of PVKA01051650.1, from coordinate 3,256 downwards.
AATCAGGTAGCATGTTTGACCATGTCTTATCCCTAGCTGAAGTTCCTTCATTATGTTAAGAATGGGATTGAATGTGTGTGTGTGTGTGTGTGTGTGTGTGTGTGTGTGTGTGTGTTATTGAATATTGGACCCGGGGGCACTTGAACACTGAACTACCTCCCCAGTCCATTTTTGTTTTTTAAACTGGGTTTCCATAAATTGCCCAGGCAGGACTTGAACTTGCAGTCCTCCTGCCTCCGTCTCCCAGAGAGCTGAGATTACATGTGTGTGTCACTGCCCCTGGCTGAACTTGAACTCATTAGCACATTATTTTGGTTCCACTTCCTTTTTCATGGTTTTCTTCCACTGAACCTGTATTGTTGCTCTCTGTTTCTGTTTTTTGGTACTTGGAATCAAACTCAGGGCCTTTCAGTTGCCAGGCAGGTGCTGTGTTGCTGAGCTCTATCCCTAGGCCCTGATGTTGCTCCCTGAAAAGACCATATATTTTGTTCTTGCTATTTTTTTGTTTATAATTCTACCCCCAACACACACCTTTTATCCACCAACAAAACCATGACTTACAATGCCAAGGTCAAGTACTACTTCTTCACTATAGTAATGTAATAGTTATAGGTCCCGTTTTAACATTGAAGAATTTTGTTTAGGTCCATTCATTTATTCAATCTGTTCATTAAATAATTAATGTTAAATAATACAATATTACTGGGCAATAGATCAGTGGATGAGTATGCAAGGGTAAGAATTATTCTTGTCTTCAAGGGTCTTAGTCCAGTGTAGAAAATACTTGAGCACAAACATACGTAATAAGAGACGATAATGACTAGCAGATGTGCATGCAAAGCGCTTGTACTTGTTCTCTCAGTCTCTCTCTCTCATCCTAAAGCTGGCTGGCTAGGGTATCCTAAGAGAGCATCTAGAAGAAGTAGCATTTGAGCTGGAGCTTGATGGCTGGCTAAGTATTCCTGATGGGCAAGAGGAGGCAGGGAGTTTCAGATGGAGGGAAGGACACACAGAAAGGTCTCGAGCAAGGCGCCCTTGGGAAGGAAAGCTCACGCTGACAGTGCAAGCTGGGAAGGTTTTGGCTCACAGTGACTACTGATGAGATAGAGCTAAGCAAAGTCATAGATACCAAAGCAGAGGCTTCTTGGCTCTTTCTGGAGACAGTGAGCCTGGGGTGGGAGGTTGGAGGACATGTCTCATTAGATTGCAGAAACAAAGTGTTTTAGGAAAATGTATGCTTTTGAAGATGCAAATAAGTGCACTTTTAACCTAAAGGGTACTTTTATCCCTCCAAATGAAAGTGGCCTTACTAAGAGAGTGAGACACCAGTTTAGAAGTGTTTCTATTGGAACACAATAGTTTTGTGTTCCAAAATTCAACTCAGTTGTTAATCTTGTAAAAGAAATGAGCCCATGGGAAAAATAAATTAAAATAAATGGGCCCATGACATAAAATGAAATGTTACTATGCATGTAACAAGTGACCACAGCCTTCCAAATAATGGTGCCTTGGGACTAAGTTAGCTGGTCCACTAAGCTTGTTTACTTGAACTTAAAGCTGCAGTGGCCACCTCTTTATAGCTTCAACCATCAAACATATTTTTTTTCAATCAATATTATTGGAGAATAAATTAGTAAAACTGCATCTTTTTGAAGTGTTGACAGTGCTGCCTTCTTATATTTGGGAGAATATGTTCCAAGACCCCCAGTAGGGGCCTGAAACTGCAGATAGAATTGTGTTACTGTATCCACTATGTTTTTTCATATACATATATATGGAAGTTTAATTCATAAATAAATAATTATACATTAAATATGCTAATTATATATCTTCAATAAATATAAGCACCAATATATTAATAATCTTAACTAATTGTAAGTATTTAAATAATTATTAAATTTAATATTGAAATCAAAGTTTGTTTAATAATTTAGGCTCAGTAAGAGATTAACAACAATAGCAAATAATAGGGCAATTATAAAAGCATACTAAAAGTTCCTTAAAAATTTATAAATTATTTCTAGAATTTTCATTTTTTATTTATTTTTTTATGAGTACATAGTAATTACATCTCTCAAGGGCACTTGGCACATGTACATAATACGTCTTATGTTTTATTTTCCTTCCCTTCTTTCTCTTCCACCTCGGTCCATCTCTTGCTTCCCTTATCAGATGCAAGGGATTTATTTCACTATTTCTGATTGTCTAACTTTTATTTTCCCCTTTATTTATATTTTAAGTTTCTCATGTAAGAGAAATCCTGTGATAGTTAAGCTTGTGCATCTTATTTAATTCACTTAAACTTATGGTCTCAAGGCACACCCATTTTCCTAAAAATGACTCAAGCTCACCCTTCTTCATTGGCAAAGATCCATTGTGTATGAATACTGCATTTACTTTGTCTTTCACTAGTTGATGGACATAAGGGCCATCCAAGAGCCAGCGTTTGTGAGCTGTGCTGCTCTGAACATGGCATGTGTGTATCATTGCAGTATGATGCCTTTGACTCTTTTAGGAAGATACCTAGAAAGGAGACAGCTGGTTAAATGAAATTTCTAGTTTTAGTTGAGGAATCTCCATACAGATTTCTATAGTGATGATACTAGTTTACATTCCCACCAGGAATATAAATGGGTTTCTTTTTTCCACAGCTTTGCCAGTTTTTGCTATCTTATTTGTTGATAATAGTCATTCTTTCTGGAGTAAGATGGAATCTCAATGTTGTTTTAATTTGCATTTTTCTAATGGCCAGAGATGTTGGACATTTTTTCAAATATTTAGTGGCCATTTGGATAACTTCTGAAAAATGTCTTTCAATTCAGTTGCTCAATTTTTTTAATTCAGTCTTTTATTTTGGAGGCCTATGTTTTTTGAGTGCCTATATTTTAGGTATTAGTTCTTGGTCAGAGGGCCAGGTGGCAAAATTTTTTCCCCATTCTGTAGGCTGTCTCTTCATTCCATTGGTTGTTTCCTTTGCTGTGCAGCTTTTTAATTTGATGTCATCTGTTGGGAGCCGAGCCAAGATGGCGCCCGCTCCTCGCTCCCCCGCCCATCGTGTATGATAAATCACCCTGTCGCCGAGGGCCTATCCGCGGGCGCTGCGTGGCTCCCCGATTGGATTGTGTATACTATATAACCTGTTGCATAAGGAAGTTGCACATGCTTGCACGGTAGGAGCCGCGGATAGCGGACACATGTAGAGGCTTGCATCCCACTCGATAAAGGCTTGCTGAACCCTGCGTATGAGTGTCTGAGT
>PVKA01051649.1:0-12094 GCA_004027165.1 Ctenomys sociabilis | reverse complement strand
CGCTGCGCCCCCCACCCCAGCGTCCTCGCTCCCCCGGCCCCCGCCTCGATATTCTCCGCCCCGCCCCGTGCCTCCCGCGCCTCCCGCTTCCGTCCGGCGGGGCGCTGCGGGCTGCGGCCGCTGGGGGCGCCGGGCCCGAGCGCCGAGGCTGGGCGTCCTCCGCGCTCTCCCTCTCCGCTCGCTGACTGGAGGCGGCGGCGGAGGCCAGCTGGGCCCCGGGACGGCGCCCCCCTCCGCGGCCGAGCTGCAGAGCGACCGCCCCCCACTGGCGGCCGGGGTCCGCGCCCCGGCCCGGGCTGCGGCGAGGGCCTTCGGCCCCAGCCCGCGGCGCCCCCCGGCCGCTCCCCCGCGCGCAGCCCGCGGCCCGGACCATGGGGCTGGGCGCCTCCGGGGCCCGGCCGAGCTGAGGCGGCGGCGCCCGGCCGCGCTGCGCGCTCGCGGGCGCCTGGCCGCCGCGATGATGAAGAAGAAGAAGTTCAAGTTCAAGGTGGACTTCGAGCTGGACGAGCTGTCCTCCGTGCCCTTCGTCAACGGCGTGCTGTTCTGCAAGATGCGCCTGCTGGACGGCGGCAGCTTCAGCGCCGAGTCGTCCAGGTAACGCGCGCCGCCGCCGCGCCCCTCGCGTCGCCCGGCGGCCGCGTTCTCCTCGGGCGCCGCCGCGGGTGGGCTCGGGGCTCGGGGCTCGGGGCTCGGCTCGGGCGCTCCCTCCCCCCGGAACGGCCGCGGGGCCGGACGAGGACGCGTCTGGCTTCCCCGCGACGGCGACTCCGTAGGAGGGGTGAAGCGGAGCCCGCGGGTTTATTAAAGACAAAACCGACCCGGACTGCTGGAGCGGGACCGGGAGCGCCCGCGCCGAGCCTGCTGTGCGCCGCGGCGCCCTCCGCCTGCAGCCTGAGCCGGGACGCAGGCGGCCTGATCCGCCCGGCCGGAGTCGGGGTCGGAGCCCGCGAGGCCCCCGGCGGGGCGCGCTCACCGGCTGCCGCCTTGAAGCGGCTCCCAGCGGGTCTCGATGGGGAATGTTGGACCCGAGTAGGTGCCCGACCATGCTCTCATTTCGCACTGAGCTCAGGGAGACGCCTTCGCGGACTCGGGGTGCAGCCGGCTGTGACAGCGCCCCTTGAGTGCCTGCGGGGCTGTTCGTGGGTGGACAGATTTACCTTAGAATGATTTTCTTGTCGAGAAAGTAGAAAACTTACAGAATTGTCCTTAATGAACTGTTGAGTTCACTAGGCTAAGGAGAATGATTAACAGTTCATCATATTTTGCCTCCTTATGCTGATCGTGGACGGCTTTTTTATGCTAAAAACATTCTGCTTGCCTTTCATCTGTCATCCCATTAGTAAAGGAAGCCGTAGTGTAAGTGGATGGGCCGGTCAGTAATGTCAGTGGGCCGGGAAACCACCCATCCTGGTCCTACAGAAGGCTGTGGAAGCCAGATTATGTCTAGCTGGCTAGAGTATAGGGTGTGCGAGGGACTACTCTCGAAATAAAAAAAAAGTCTGCTCAGGATAATTTTCAGAATTAAACTGATGGCAGATCTGTAGCTATCCAATTATCCTCCAGTCATTTTAGCATACGTGTAAGGAAACAAATGATGCCCAAAAAATGCCGTTCCAGTTCTTAAAATATGGAGAAGCCTTGGTCGCTTCTAACTGACCTTTATGGACAGTGACTATCCTAGGCCTGGGGTCTGTACCGTTGTACTGCAGGGTAACACCCCACCTGGAGCAGAGGCCAGGGTCCCTGGCCCAGTAGTGACACCTGGTGGTCAGGACACTTGTCTAGTCAGCGCTCCTTTCCCCTCTTTGATTTAACCTGCTGTACTTCTGTTCAGTCTTTACAGGGAATCATTTATTCAGCAAATACGTCCATCGGGCCTTTTGAATATACTTTTAAGTAATTCTCCTAGAGATCCTATGAGAATTAAAACGGGGGAGGAGCTTTGGAAAAATAAATTGAGGCACAGGAAGCATCACAGGCTTTACCAGTCCCCACTGATTAGTGTAGTGCCAAGGTTCTGATGTAGCTCTAACTTCAAACGGGGTGTTGCCAGGTAAAGGAAGAACAGGCACTATGCTGAAGGGCTTCTGACTAGGCAGCTTCCTCATGGTTTTAAGGTACAAGGAATAGAATTTGGTCTGTGCTCTTCAAAGACTAGGAAATGAGAAAGTTAAACATCCCTTTCTCTTACAACTCAAGTCTGGCTTTAATCAAGGCAGATGACGGTAAGAAGTGTATAGCCAAGCAAACAAGGGGCCCTGCGATTGGAGGGAAATGATTCAGAGTGAGGAGCGTGTACCTTTGAGGTGGGGTGGAGAGTGCGTGTGGAGCGGAGAGCAAGGGTGTGGTGTGTTAGCCAGCTTTCTGTCCCTGTGACAAAATACCTAAATTTGATGGAGGAAATATTTGTGTAGGATTATCAAAACATGGGTTTTATTACAGTAGACACACACACACACAACATTGTCATTAGTCCCCCTCAAAGTTCTTCTGCTTGCGTTGAACACACCTAGCCCATCGTTTTGGCCGCTTTCCAAAGCAGTTATGGAAGTCTTCTCTCAAAAATGTCTTGCAAGATGTGATAAATATGATGAAGGCAGCTGCTGGGTGCCATCCAACAGGAGGACAGACGTCATAGAAACATGGTATGTCCTCATCCACCTACTCACCGGATCTGGCAGTGTGCAGCTTTCAGCTCTTCCCCAAAGTCAGAATGACCACGAAAGGGAAACATTCTGAATTGGATTAGGATACCAAGGCAGCCACAGCAGGGTAATGAAAAAGCATGCAGAAAATGGCACAACTGATCAGGTGCCATTCAAAGCAAACAGACTTATTTGGAGTGGTATTCATGGCAGTGCACCTTTTACAATTGGGGCTTGTGGCCTTGGAGGCTTCCTCCAAGTCACTTGGCCCCCTGGCCTGGGCCTGAGACAAGGCTGAACATTATGCCAGAGGATGCATGGTGGGGCAGAGATGTTCATGTCATGGCACACAGCAGTGTCCAGGGACAAGATGTAGTCATCAGTGGGCCCTGCAGTGACACACACTACCCAGCCAGGTCCCATCTCCGAAGTTTCCATTGCCTCCCAGCCAGGGACCACACCCTCAGCACAAAGACTCTGGGAGTCCTTCCAGTTCCAAACCGTAACACATGGACCCAAGACCGGGCGCCAAGCCCACCATGTGCAGTTGCATGTGGCTCTCGAAGCTAAACTCCGTAAAACTGACAGGTCTGCTGGCCTGTGAGGTTGTTTTGAAGATCTGATAGGGTGTTGTACCTGAATCGCCTAAGTCTGCTTTGGCACCTAGGTGATTTTTAAAGGGAGGAGATGAGAAACTTGTTGAAAACTAGCTGTTTGCTTTAGATATTGTATTTAATTCTTTAAACTTGACAAATCCAAAAATGTTGACTTAAGAGAGATACAGTACCTCATTTTACAAGGGAAAGAGAAAGGAAAACCTAGAATCAGAGAGGGAAGTGAATGTCAGAGTTGCACAGCTGCTAACCAGTAAATGCCTACACTAGAAACACATCACTGTTAGGTTTGAATTCTTATAAAAATCACTTTGGGGGACACTGTCAATACTGTAACATTTCTCCCATGAAAATATGACATAAGTGACATGGAAAAGAGTTAGAAAAGCCCGCTTAAGACAGCTTTCCCTCTAAAGCCTATTACTGATTTACCAGCTTGCCCCTGGCTTTTTTTTTTTTTTTTTTTTTTTTTTTTTTTTTTTTTTTTTTTTTTTTTTTTTTTTTTTTTTTTTTTTTTTTTTTTTTTTTTTTTTTTTTTGCCCCTGGCTTCTGTGTGGAAACCTGGATGATAAAATGTTCTATACATGAAGTGAGACTTTACCTAAGTGACAAGACTGGATTGTTGTGCCTACACTGCCATGTGTCCTGCTGAACACCTTCTGAGAGTCTGCAGTTGTGGGCTGCACCCAAGTGACCAGCCATAATAAAAGCTTTAATCCACATAGAGCATAGATGTGTAATTGTTTGACAGGGGGCCAAAGTATGAATTGCTACCATTGTTTGAGTGGGTCAGACAATGTGTGAGTGCTGTTGAAATTCTAGAGGAAGAGAGTTTACTTACAGTCTTAATGTTAACATTTCAGTTGAGCATACTGGGAGGGTGCATTTGCAATTGACAAGAAAGCCAGGTGGGAGGACAGCTTGAACAAGGCATTAATAGAAATGGTGCTACATCAGCCTGATGGCAGCAGAGGGCTCACTTTGAACAGAGGCAGAAGGTAAGACTAGAAAAGGGGCTTTGAATGCCTGCCTTTATGGTTTGCTTTCCATTTCTCACTGGGTCAAATTCAATCTAGGGTTCCTGAACTGAGTTGTAATGTAATTAGGATGGTATTTATGGTAGACTGTACTTGGACTCGAGCGGTAACAGATTAAAGGTGGAGAGACAAATTAAGAGGCTATTAAAAGAATAGCTAGCTCCCAGGCAGAGCTAATGAGAACCCCAACTCAGGTTTCTCAAGTCAGTGATTGATAAACAACAATGCTATAGTTGGTACCTAGCAGTAGTTGGGATTCAAGAAAATGGTTTGGTTTGAGGGAGATTTTGCATGTGGTAATAGATGCCATGTGGAGTTTTAACTTGTGTGTATAACTTGTGTGTAAACACTTTAACTGTGTTTAAGTTGACAGACTGATAAGTGGTTTAAGACACTTTGATGGTGGTGTGAAGATTTCTTAGATTCTAATCTGTTAAAAACATACTTATTTCTCCTTTAGAATTTCTTTAGACCACTTTGCACTTTTACAGATTATTAGTTAAAACTGAATTTAGAAGAATCCAGTTTCTCCAGAGTTTTGTCCAATGAAGAGGTTACACAAGTAATGAAAATTAAAGGACGATTATTGATAGTACACTGACCAATTCTAAATTGGTTAGAATACATGATTAGATTGCACCTACGTTGTAATGTTTGAGGAATACAGTGTACAAGTAGCAAAGTCTACACAGCTGAAGCAAGTTATTACCTAATAGAGATTTTTGAAAACCTTTGGAAGGATACAATTTTGTATTTAAATCTTTTTTTGAGGTCTTCCATTGTAAAGCATTTAAATTACTTTTGAGAATTATTGCGATTGCTAGGATGGGTTTAATTCTGGTCTGCTTAAATAAAAAAATAGGAAGAAATTTCTCCTACATATTTTTGCCTTTTATTTGTCCTTTTTTTTCTTGTGCTCATAGCAAAAATAATTTCATGTGTTTCACATGAACTTTTGGCAAAAACATATGAATCCAGGGAGTGTCCAGGAAACTGATGAGCACATCTGTTTATTGGATTTTTTTTTACTTTGTAAATAAGCTAAGAGGATTTTTTTTTCCCCTGGCTGGAGAACAATTCAGTTTTCAAGATTTTAATTCACTGCACATTCACTCCTTTTTAGTAAAATTTTCCTTATTGCAAAAGTAATATAGGTTCCTATGGAAAAGTAAAAGTGCAAAAACTGACCATATGTGCTCCATCCTGAGATTATCATCGTTACAGAGACTGCAGCGTATAACCTAGTAGTTTCTGTTGACCCCAACCCCCCATCCATCCGGCTACCCAGCCACCTGTCTGTTCCTGCACAGTCTTCACCTATCTTTTTTTAAGCCAGAATGAGATCATACTGCACTTAGCACATTTTTTCATTCAATTAATTTTCCATATCATTAAATATTCAATTACAAAATGTTTTAAAGAAATGTATATCATTTTGTTGCATTGATTTCCATAATTTATTGCACTAAGCTCCTTTTGAGGTAATCTTTATTTTTTTAAGTAATACAAGTAAACTATAATAAGCATACTCCTTGCCTAGTTTGGTGTACATCCATTGTTATTTAGGGTTAACACTTAGAAATATAATTAATGAATTATACATGCACCTCTTAAAGTCTTTGATATATTACCCTTCATTGTATTAGATTGATTTTTAAGATGAATCATCTCTAATAAGTAGAAAATATTGTTAGAAAATGTTTTATGACCTGATGGCACAGAACTCTTTATACCTTAAATATAACCATCTACTTCTGGGTATTTATGCAAAAGAAATAAAATCAGTATATAGAAGAGACATCTGCACTCCCATGTTCATTTGTAGCGCTGTTCGCAGTAGCCAAGATGCCGAAATAATCTAAGTATTCAAAAGCTGAAGAATGGAGATATATATATATATATATATATATATATATATATGTATTTATATTCCTTTAATTAGTAATGGGGATTTTAAGTTGAGGTTTGTCCAATGAGGTTAGACAAGTAATGAAAATTAAAAGACAGTTATTGGTAGCACATTATTAAATTGGTTAGAATAAATGGTTAGATCTCGTACATTATAACATTTGAGAAATACATTGTACAATTAGACAGGTCTACACAACTAAAGCAAGGTCCTTGCACTTGCCTGGCAATGGCCCCACGCTTGAGGCTAACAGACCACATACTTGTGCTGCTGAGCTATCTCCCCAGCCTCAAAGAATGGATTTTTAGAAGTGTGGTATACCCAAGTGAATACTGTTCAGTTTTCAAAAAGAAAACAAGGAAATTCTGTCAATTGTAACAAGGGGGATAAACCTGAAGAACATTACAGTATATAAGAGAAACCAGGCGCAGGAAGACAAATACTGCGGTCTCACGCACATGTGGAATGTGGAAAAGGCAGACTCACTGAAGCAGAAAATAGAGTAGTGCTTGCCAGCTGCTGTGGGTGGGAGGGACAGGAACTGCGTGGTCAAAGAAGACAAAGCTCCATTGTGCATCATAATGCTTATAGTAAATGTGTCGTTCATTTGTTAATTGCTAAGACGAGATCATAAATGATCTACCAGCAAACAATAAGTGTGTGAGTGGATGGATGAATATATTAATTAGCTTGATTTGACTGTCTCGTGGTGTAGGCATACATCAGAACATGATGTGGTGCACTGGAGATGCATGCGTAGTCGGCGGCGTCGGCATCGGCGTCAACCTCCCACGACTGTGACTGAATGCCTGAGGAAAACAACTTACAGGAGGAAAGAATTGAGCCAGGCATGAGGTGCATGCCTGTAATCCCAGTGCTTGGGAACCTGAGACAGAAGGATCACATGCTGAAGGCCAGCTGAGGTGACCTAGGGGAACTTTGTCTCAAATTTTTAAAAAGAAAAATAAAAAAGTGTTTGGAGGTTGCTCGGTGGTGGAGTATTTGCCCAGCCTGTGCAAGGTCCTGGATTTCATGTCAGCACTAAAAAAAAGTGATTTATTTTGGCTCGTTGTTCAAAGGCCCCATCCATGGTTGGCTGGCTCTATTGTCTGTGTTCCTGGAGTGGGGTAGAGCCCACTGGAGAGCTCCTCACCCACGAAAGCCAGGGCTCAGAGAAAGAAGAAAGCACCTGTGAGAGACCAGCTTTAGTCTCCTGCGTGTTCCCCCAGTGCGATTCGTGTTCAACAAGGCTGCTCCAGGATCCTGTTTCTGTCACTTCCCCTAATTAATAAGGAATCCCTGTGATGCAGTTACTTCCCCAAAGCCAGTCAGCAGCCAGGTTTTTAGCACAGTGAACCTTTGGAGGGATATTTTGGATCCCAGCTATGACTATATGCAGTGTTTGTTGTCAACTGTGCATTCATATACATGAACACTTTAAAATAATTCTTCAGCCAAGTGTGGTGGTGTACATATGTGTCCTAGGTACTTGGGAAGCCAAAGGTGGGAGGATCCATTTGAGTTCGTAAATTGGAGAACAGCCTGGGCAACATAGCAAGACTGTGTCCCCAAACAAAACAAATTCTTAGACCCTGGCCAGAAAAGGGATCAACAGCTGGGCGTAGTGGTACGTGCCTATAATCCCAGCACTGAGGAGGCTGAGGCAAGAGCATCACCATGATTTTGAAGCCAGTCTGAGCTACAGAGTGAATTCAAGACTCACCTGAACCACATAGCAAGGGCCTGTCTCAAAAAACCAGAAACCAAAAGAAAAAGGTTCATCAGTTCTTACTGTTACAAACACTTCCTCTTCCTTTCTCTATAAGGCGGGAGCAATGCACCACTGCTGCTTTCATCTCACGCACAGTTCGACTATATAGGTTCTACTATAACCCTAGCAGCTGATACTTTTTTTAGGTACTTGCCAGCCTTTATGTTAATCCTTAAGATAGTCCTACAAGAAGTGCTCTTGTTACATCATGACTTGTTGGCATTACTCTGATGTTCTACCTGACGAAACAGAAACACAAAGGGATGTAGAAAATCAGCCAGGGAGGAGTGAGGACATGTGCTGACTCCAGGGCCACTTTTAATACCAATCTACTGTTTCTCAGATTTTGTGTTGTCTGCTTTTTCAATTTTATATTTTTAAAAAAGAGTAGATTAAATATATGTAGTGTGACTTTTCTGAATGGCAGTCACAGGGAGACTGTCCCACTAAGTGGCTCCACGCTAGAGGCTAACAGACCCGGCCCCTTTACGTTTGCCTCATGGTAATTGTACATGAAAGGTAGAAACATACTGGGCATGCATGATTTTTTTTTTTAAATGTGCCTCTCCCTTTATAAATTCTCAAAATTCAGCCTCGTTGCTAGATGTTTGTGTCTCGTAAAAATACTGTTGATGTCATTTTGTGCCAGTGCATTAGGATTTGCCATCGTATCCCTGGGCCTCGCACAGCAGGCATTCTATAAATATTGATTGAAAAGATTGCACATATTTGGAGTGAGGAGCTATTGTCTGTTTGCTAAGCATAGCGTGACAAATACACAGAACAGTCCCAATTTAGATACATGTGGAAGTCAGATGAGGAATTACAGAATCTGCCAAAAAATAAAAAATAAAAAAATGTGTGCACAGTGCAGGAAAACAATAGCAGCAGAATGGCAAGGTACGGTTATTGAGGAATGTAAAGTGACTTGTATTAATTTCATAATATCATAATATATTTAGTATTAAAATATTTATACAAGTTTTCCTTTTCCTGAATTATACATACATGTTTGGCAGACTCTGTCTTGCATGTAGCACTCACGCCCACTTCTTTCTAATTCTCTGTGTTCTGTGTCCTTATTGTATTGGTTACATGCCAAATAAATGAAACAAATTCCTCAGTATCCCACTCTGATTTTCTCACATTCAGCTTTTATAATTTTTATTTCTACCAGTCATTTCACAGTAAATTTGTCCATGTAATTATTACTATTATGAACCAGGCATGTTGGATCATGCCTGTAATCCCAGCACTTGGGAGGCTAAGGCAGGGGGATCACTATGAGTTCGAAGCCAACCTGACTACACAGTGAGTTGAAGGCCAGCCTAAACTACACAGTGAGACCCTATGTCAAAAAAACACAAATTATAATATAGCATAAAAATTGCAGTAATAATATAAGAAAAAGAGGAAATGTTTACCATGTTGTTTTTTCTTTAAGGGGGAGCAGCCAGGAAAAGTGTCACAGAAGAGAATTCCTTAGCAAAGTGGTTTTTTAAGTCTGGCTGGGGTAGGAAGCAGGATGACAGCGTCAGTGTGGTGCGTGAGACTGCACAGCAGCAGCGATGCATTGCCCCTGCTGCATAGAGCAAGGAAGAGGAAGCGGTCGTTCCTAGGGTTCAGGACTTGGCCATTCTGTGGCTCGGGAGCCGGAAGCAGAGGGGTAGCTTATACAGAGTGGCAGATAGACTTCAGGCTGGATTTGAAGAGAATTATCTTACATCCTTCCACTTTCTCAGGAACTAAAAGAATGGTAGGGTGCAGGGCATTACTGTGGTGATGAAAGATGCAAAAGCTTTCGTGAGGAATGGAAAGGAGCTGGCCAAGGACAAATCCAGAAACCCTGAGATTTTAAAATGTTAATTTTCATGTCAGCAATATGTATATTCATGCAGATCTCTCCAGCAGTGTTCATAGGTTGACATAGGAGAAAATGGACACTAGGGTTGACTACGGTTTAGATGTTTTGGTAGAAGGACAAGTGGAATAGGAATATTGGTAAGAAATTCAGGGCCACTGGAGAGATGGCCACAGGGTAGAGCCCTTGCCTGGCATGAGTAAGGCCCTGGGATTGATCTCCAGCACTTAAATAAGAAAAAAAAATTTCTCAGGGCAAGCTGCTCAAGACCCCCTTCTGTCCCTCTCAGACTGGAGCTTTCTCTCCTTCAGAAGACACACTCTGCTCTTTAAAAAAAAAAATTAAAAAGGAAAAGAAAAGAATTTAAGGAATCGGTTTTAGAGTCCAAGTTTCATAAGGAAGGAAGCCAGGGAAAGATGAATCAGGGAAATACAGAATGGTGAGAGGCCTCAGTGATGTCAAAGACAGGCTTGTATGGAAGAAACGGTGCTTAACCCAGTCGGGACAAGGGAAGGAACTGCACTCAGCGTGTGGGATACTAAGCCTTGAGGTTACTTGGTTAGAGCAGCGTAGGGTGGGCAGGGTTCCAATGTGAGTATTGCTGAAATGGTGTGAAGACAGGAGGGCAGGGAGTGCTGGCCTGCTGTGTTCTTTGGTGTCAGAGCAGCCAGTATGATGACAGGTATCAGGAAGAGATACTATGCTCTAGCAACTAGAAGGTGACACAAGCAGGCAGCCTGTGCCCCAAGCTTGCAGTAGCCTTCACTGCCACCCAGCCCGTAGGTGAGGAGGAGTTAAGAACGCATCCACCCTGTGCTGTGGAAGGTGGGGTGGAGAATAAACACTGCCCACCTGCTGGGCACAATATCGCTGTGTCCTGGGAGACGGCTAGACCAATGGAAATTGGTCGGTTGGTTGGTCAGTGAGTGCAGTGCCCAGTGAGGAGGTAGGTTGTGAATGTGAGCTTGTTTAACCCTCAAGCAAGAGTTTCTGGTTGCGCTGCAGAATGAATTCTAAGAACGGCAGTGGGGGCTGAACCATGAGGTGGTCCTGCCCCCCTGTCTCTCTTTGTAGTGCATGTTACGCACACAGTGGGTTTTGTGTGGTGTATTTGTTCGTGCATACACCGTATCCTTTGATCGTTTTCATCCCCCGTTGCCCTCCCTGCCCTTCCCTCCCGTTTCCTTTCTCATCCCTCATAGTCTCTCTTGTACTTCCTTGAAGTCTTTTTCTTGTTTTCGTCTTGGATTACACATAATTAGGAAGACACGTGATATTTGTCTTTCAGCATCTGGCTTATTTCACTTAAAACGAGGCTGCCCGGTTTCGTGCATTTTCCTGCAAATGACGTCATTCCTTTCTTCTGCATGGCTGAGTGATAATCCCCTGTGTACATAGGAATGCATTCCTCGTCCAGTCATGAGGTGGCAGGTACCTAGGCTGTTGCCCCAGTGCGGCTGTGTGAATTGCACTGCCTAAACGTTTTATCCACCTGTTTTTAAAGGCTAGTTGCACACAATTTTGAGGCAAGAAAGGCAATCAATAGCATTCTACTTATAAATAAATAAAGAAAAACAAGGTTAATTACCTAAGGTTACATGAAAAATAAATGGTAGGGATCTAAAATTCAAGATATCTGCCAACTAGTCCAAAACTTTTTCAACTATTTTGTGTGACTTTCTTATTACGTAACAGATAAATAGTTTTAATTTCCTACCCAGGGATCTAAGCCTAAAACTGTTGCACAATCCCCAAGAAAACTGCAATAACTTTTGCCTACAACTGGATGGGGAAAGGTCATAGGCTGAAAAAGCTTCATATATGTTAGGGAAATTAAGAGTGCTGCAGATACTAAAGTTGCTTGGGAGCCCGTGGTTAGTCCAGTTTTTGAGGTGCTGGTGTACGGGGCAATGGATATGTAAGAAGACAAGCAAAGGGGTGACAGAGGCCCAGGAGCCCCACTTCTACCCCAGAGAACCCATAGGCCAGGACCACTGCAA
Organism: Ctenomys sociabilis; assembly: GCA_004027165.1. Lineage (NCBI taxonomy): Eukaryota > Metazoa > Chordata > Mammalia > Rodentia > Ctenomyidae > Ctenomys > Ctenomys sociabilis. Next base: position 257 of record PVKA01051649.1, on the reverse strand, counting down.
AGGCTTCTGGGCTCCATGCCCACTTTTGACCTAGAAAGATGCCTCTGAGGCACTGGACTGCAGAGAAGAGTCAGTGCAGCTTCTGAGAACAGGACATGCAGTTGAGGGACCTGGGAAAGATAGTGCCCATTTCTGGGTGGGTTCTTGTACCTGGCCTGAGCAGCTCTGCCCTTCCCAGCACCCCATCTTTTCATCCATACCCCTCTTGTCATCACTTAGCTACTGATTGTGCCCTATGGCATGGCATTGGAAGAGTT
>PVKA01051648.1:0-12096 GCA_004027165.1 Ctenomys sociabilis | reverse complement strand
GTTTTGTTTTTTTTTTTTTGAGACAGGGTCTCACTATGCAGTTCAGGCTGGCCTTAAGCTCACTTTGTAGCTCAGGCTGGTCTCGAACTCACAATAATCCTCCTGCCTCAGCCTCCCTAGTGCTGGGATTACAGGCTTACTTTCCATATTAAATTCACTCATTCATCTAACTGCCTGTTTCCTAGATTATTAGTGTCTTATTCTTCCTCTAACATCAATCTTGAAAACTATAAGAATTTAAGGAAATAAAAGAACTCATCTGAATACCCTTGAGTTTTCCCTCACTTACGACTATGGAACAACACAAACCCTCTGAAGTTCTCCCAATTGTCATAGACTCCTTCTGTATAGTGAAATCCGTTTTATGTGGTGATAGGCTACTTAACTGTAAATGAGCAAGATCTCAGTCTTAGTGGAAGAGAGAATTAGATTTTCAGAAAATTTTTTCTCAGTTACTATCCCAGGAAAATGCTGAGAAAAATCTTTTTCCTGATTCCCTGTTCTAAAGTGAAAGGAAATGATCTTTCTTGAAATTATATGATTCACCCAAAACATCTGACATTAATTCTGATAACAAGTCTTGAAACATAAAAAGCATTAAAAACGATAGGGAGGGTCTGGTAGAGAGTCCATGGGATGAAATAATGCAACCCTTTACTCAGTGTGCTATCAAATGTCACTCCATGACTGAAAATCTGTGACCTCTGACTCAGAAACTCCTTTTACCTAGAACCAGTCCTCAACACCTAAGATGATGCTGATTCCTCCCAAAAGACTGACATTTCTTACTCCAAGTGACTCAGAATTCTGCCAATACACCATGGACTACACTGATCAAGACCCATAAGTCAGTTTGGGCAGCCTGACACCTTGAACACCATGACTGAGACTCACAGCACTTTGTGACATCCAGCCCTGTCACTCAGATTGCCGTTCCTGAGACAATAAAAAAATTCAAACATGAATAAAGCATGTAGAATAAAGCATGTAGAATGAAATACATCATTTATTTGACCAATATGTATGGAACACACAAGGAATGACTTATACTCTAAGCCAAAATGTTTGATAAGATACGATTTCTTAGTCTGGGGGGAGCCCAGTAGGGAATTAAAAAAATATATACTAAAAGATACTAATTAGTGTCCTCAGCCTTATGCATAGCAGTGAATACAAGAACATTATAAACTCATCAGGGTCATTAGCTGTACTTAGTTGGGAGGGGCAAGAAAGTCTTTCTGAAGATGCTGGCTCCTGGCCAGTCTTTAAAAGGCAAATGACGTAATACAGTGAAGGGGACAGGAACAGCTTTAGCATCTGCCAGGGTTTCAGTGTGGGTTGTCTCCATCACAGCACTTAATTCCTTGATGTAGTGTCATAGAGGTGCTAGAGACTTTAAAAAACATATATGGGAACAAATGCCCATTTGTGGGGGAACAAGTGTCCATTTTGGGGGGATACCCATTTCTGGGAGAGACAAAACCTTCAGAAAACGGACATTGTAGGACTTGCAGGAGTGAGTCAGTTCCAGTAAGAGAGGATTATCATAAGAAAGTAAGCCCGGTTGAGACACTCTTCAGTGTTGATGCTGACCGTGATCTCTCTTGCACATGCTCCTGCCGTGTGATGTTCCTGTCATGTTGGTTCACTCAGGCTACCTTTGCCAGATGACAGCACCATGTTGTTTGAACTTTTCAGTCACTAAATTGTAGGCCAAATAAACCTCTTGTCTCTATGCATTACTCAGCCTCACGTATTCTGTTATAGTAACACTAGATGGATTAAGGCAACCTTTAATAAAATAAGAGCAGTGGCAGATGACTAATCAAAAAAGAAGGTAAAATGAAAATAGTGTGATCATTAATTGTGATGTGTCATCCTGATTTGAGCTAAATTAGTAAATTTTGTGTATATTTGTGATTTATTAACATGTAGCCCAGGAAACTGGTTAGGAAATACCCACCCTAACTGTAAATTGAATCGACCAATAGGCTTGTAACTCAGGAAAAATAAAAAGGAGAAGAAGAAAAACAATGTTTCCTTTTGTGCTCTTTGTCACTGCCTTTGGACCTTGGTGTCCAGTTCCTTCAGCCTTGCAGCACATACTCTTGGTTTTCTAATGGACTCACACCAGTGACTTTTCACCGAGTCCTTCCATACCTTTGAATTTTAACTTTCTACAGAAGGATCCACTGGTTTTTCAGTGCTCAAACAATTAAGCTGCATTCTTCCATCTCTAATCTGACATGTGTCCCTGGAGCTTTTCTACTTCTGATCCTAAATAATCCCTTGTATAATCATAGATTTGTTTTATATTGAATCTGTTCTTCTAGAAAACCCTAACCCTAACTAATATATGGGGAAAAGTGGAAAATGTAACAATGAAAGTATGCAGTTTAACTCTAGAAATTAAAACTAAGTGCATTAGTTTTCTATGAATGCCACAAAGAAATGAGAACATAAGCTTAGTGACCTAATACAGATTTAGTAGCCTATTGTTCTGTAGTTCAGAAATCTAACAAGAATTGTTAGATTATAGGGCTAAAATTAATGTGTCAGCAGAACTTCATCTTTTCTTAGATGATCTACTAGAGAATTTATTTCTCTGATTTTTCAGTTTTTAAAATCCCTGCTCTTTGGCCTTAACCCCTTTTATCTCCAAAGACTGCAACATAGAACCTCTCTGATACTTTCAGCACACAGCTTTTTCTTGATTTTCTTCTTTCCTTCACTTCCATTTTCAATTATTTTTATGATTAAATTCAGTTCACCAAGAAAATCCAAAGTAGTTTATTTTGTGGTCAGTTGATTAGTAGTCTCAGTTCCATGTACAACCTTAGTTTTCCTTTTCCACATAACCAAACACATTCAAGTTTGGAAATTCTAGGAGGAGAACATCACTGTGAAAATTTTCTCCAAAGAAGTAAATTGTCTCCAAAATTACTCTATTGAGATGCTCAAAGATGACTTAAAGTGGGGAATATGGAGGTTAAATAAAAATATTTTAGCCTGGAAAAGTTAAAGGTAAATGACATACCAGTAAAAATGATAAAGATAAGCATGGAATTTTTGTGGAAGCATTTTTAAAACCCATTTCTTACTGGTTCTACTTGAGGCAATCTGAATGGAAAGGGTGAATCAAGATATCTCTTCCAGATATCTCATCATCTTGAATATATTGTTTCTGCTGTGTCCCCAAATTTCAACTAAGCTAATTAAACCAACACATACATACTAAGAATAGTTCATAATACTTTTCTATCAATGACTACCAGAGCCTTAAAAACATCCATACCTTTTGAGTCAATAATTTACATTAGAAAATACATCAAAATAATAATTTAAAATATAAATATTATTTAAATATTTTTATTAAAAGTAAAAATTTTGGAATAGCATATGATAAAATAAAATATAACAAAAGGAAATCAGTTATATAAATTGAGGAATAATCTAATTAGCAAATATAATTTGGCCACTAAAAACCATATAATATTGGATACATGAGAAGTCCTAAAATGCTAAGAGAAAAAATGTACTTTGTGAAACTGTGTACATTTATAGGTACAACTACGTCTTAGTTACTTTTCTGTCATGTTGGGACAAAATACCTGGCACCCAAAATCAAGGAAGGAAAGTTTATTCAGCTCAGAGTTTGTGGAGGTTTCAGTCCATAATGAGCTGCCTCCAAAACAGACTGGCACCTCTCTCCCTTCTTTATATTCACGCTATTCACCCCAGAGCAGGTGTAGTACTCACACCCATAATAGCAACATTGAATTGTGAATTAATCACCAATTCTAGAAGCCTCCCCATGACTGTATAAGCTTTAGGGAAACAACTAGGCACAAATGATAATATTCTTCCCCTGGCACCCCAATACTCATGTATATCCCTTTATGCAAAAGGCATTTAGTTCATATCTAACAGTTGCCAATGTCCTAAAAGTTTCGGTATTACTAAAAAGTCCAAGTCCAAAGTCTCTTCAAAGATGTAAGACAAACTTAGCAGTGAGACCCTATACCAATGAGAAGTTAAACACTTCTGACATTCAATGGCACAAGAAAAACATTACCATTCTAAAAGGTACAAACAAGGGGATACAAAACATTGAGACCAAAGCAAGTCCAAAGTCCATCAGGGAAAACATTAAGTCCTGTAGTTCCACATTCAACATACAAGGCAATCTTTCCAAATTGTGAGCTCCATGTGGCTCCACAACTATGGCACTATGGCACTTTTAGTGATAGAACCTATGGCTTCTCTCTTAGGCCTGCTTTGCTCCCTTGCAGCTTTTCTTAGATGATCCATATTCTTGATTTTTCCAAACTTCTGGGGTCTCCCCTACACTTTAAGCTTCTCACACACACTTTCACACACTGATTTCTCAGGGGCACACTGCTTGGTTCCAAAGACCTTTTAAAATCTAGGTGGAAGCCTTCTTAACTTCAGAACTCTTTCATTCTGCATGCACCCAAAACCAGTGCCATGTGGATAATGCCAAGTTCAGTTGCCAGCTGGGGCAGTAGCCAGGCATTCTCTCTTGGCTGAAAAGGTCAAGTGTCTGGATAGCCGAGCACTCTGAAACTGACTCTGAGGACCAAATTCTCTGTGCTCTTGCCATTCTGGAACCTGGAGCTCTGTGGCTTTCTCCTCAAAGCAAAGTCTTTCACTTTTTTAGTTTTGAGGCCATGTGTGTCCCCCTTATGCCTTTCTATTCTCCGGTTCTTTCTTGGCAATGGAGATCTCAGCTCTATCTTTGCAGTCCACAGCTTTATTGGAGCTTCCTTTATGGCCAAACTTACAACATTTTATTTTATTTCATTAAAAAAATATTTTTAAGAAAGTGTATTTGGTTGTTACAGGGTCTTGCTATGCTTCTTGGACTCATAGTGATCCTCTTGTTTCAGCCTCTTCAGTGCAGAGATTATAGGCATGGGCCACCACACCAGGACTCTGGCTGGTTCAGCCCACCCTGGGAATGGGACTTCCATAGCATGTGATGCCAGGGACTGAACTGCAGTCCCTTCACTTGCCTAAGCTTGACTCAGCAGGTACTTTAGTCCACTGAACTATCTCATAGGCCCCTCACAGTATTTGAAATCATCTCTCTTGGTTCTTAGCTCTTGAGTCTCAACATAAATCTGACCAAATGCCCCCTACAATAACCATGCCACTGCCTCAACATTTGACTGCCTTGAAATTTCTTTTGTCAAAATATTCAATCCATTACACTTAATCTCAGTCTCAGGCAAAGTCTCTAGCTATGAGAAAAACACAGACAAACTTTCTGCCAAGTCATGACACACATTATCTGGAGTCCAACACCAAATGCAATTGAAACCTTCTGAGCCTGCTCTTTACTGACAAGATTTCTATTGTGGTTATTGTAAGGTGAACAATGCATTATAATCAACCAAAGAATCGTATGTAAGTAATGTAGGAAATGTGTCCACACACTAAAGGCCAAGGAATAACAGCTGAGGGCCTGGATCCTAATATCCTGCATGAGTCCAGCTGAAAACTCAGAACCATAACAATTCCTCTCATATGTCCAAATGGAGGCCTAGAACCCATGACAGTGTCTCAGGCAGGTGCATTTCATTGATCTGTGAAGGTACAAAGGTCAGTATTGGAAGCTACAAAGTCTTTGCCAGTAGGGTGAAGGATCTGTACTAACTGGCTGAAGAATCTGAACTGGAGCTAGGAAAGAAGTATCCCCGATATTCTAGTCCTCATCCTTTACATTCAGGTGGGTTATTCTTAGCAAATAGGCCATATCACAATGTACAGTGAACGCTGACACACTCACAACAGAAGAAAACACTTACCAGAAAGAAAAACACCCTCCAGAAAGAGTGTCACTCTCAACGACATAGGTGAGGCACAACCTGAGACTACAGTGAAGAGTGGTGCCAAAGTAGGTCTCATTCAAGTCAGAGAAGCCCACACATTCAACACATATCTGCTGCAGATATCCAATTACCTTTTGTTATACTGTAGTGACCCTATGAAGCAGGGAAACAGGCCAGCAGTCATTAGCTTCCAACTATGATATGGGAGAGTGGCAGAGAGAAAAAAGAGACTGATTACTTCTGGGGTCTGCGCGCGCGCGTGTGTGTGTGTGTGTGTGTGTGCGTGTGCACATGCGCGCTCACTCACCAAGCACACATGTAGGTAATACCCTTATTCTTAGATCATTGTAGTTGTTTTGTGAATTGTCATCAATTACTTGAACCCTACCACTTTCAACCTAGTAAAAATTCCCTAAGTCCCATAGCCTGTATCTTCTCTTTCCTTCCCAGTGCAGCTTTTACTGTCCACCTCACTAACATTCAGTATACACTGTTTCTTCCAGTTTCTTTCCATTCTATTCGTTGTTCATGTTGTGTATTTGTTTCACATAATAGATATATAAATGTTTAAGTAACTAATGACGACTTTTGGAACAACAAAAAGAAAATAGATATATATGAATGTTTAAGTAACTAATTATGACTTTTGGAACAATGAAAAATTTTCTTAGTTTGTTCTTGTCTTTCTACTTCATGGAATAAAGGATGAGATCCAAGAAAAAATATATTTAATATGGAACCAGCTCAGTAATTACCATGAAACGTATAAATGGGTCAGAGCAGAACACCTGAGTTGAGAGTTCGGTCTCTACCTCCTGGGTCTACTGGAAAACAAACATTTGGTGTATGGCCAGTTTAGATGCAAGTTTACTTAAGAAATTTTTAGCCAGTGTGAATGGACCACTGGCATTTTGTTCTTTTGAGAGAGAGAAAATAAGAAATACAAGAATGACATCTTAGAAGCCTGGAATCAGTCTGCCTCAAGACATGCCCAGGGAATGCAAACAGAGGCAATGAAGCTACATGTAATTGACAACACCATTTTACTTGTAATTAACTAGTCTTAGATAACCTTAAGCCATCAGTAATGTTATTTGCCAAATCCAGGCTTGTATATGTTATCATGACCTTTTAACTCGGTGTTCAGCAAACCTCAATCCAATCGGGAAAAGAATGAATAATCTAGAAAATACATCATATAAACTAAAAAACTGGAGAATATATACATTCCTTCTCTGTCCCCAAAGTGTGAAACCTGAGGCATCTTTAACTAGAGTGATTGCAAAGCACATGACTCTTTGCTCATAAAATATCTTGGAAGAGTCTGGGGCTATGCTCTTGGCTCTGGGTTACAGATGAATCAGGAAATGTGAAAATATGCTGGACTTCTTTACAAAGGCTCTTAGTCTGAAACTGAATAAGAAATTCATTTGGAAAAGATGGGGGATCCACAGGTGCACACTTTAAGTGTGCATTCTCCTTAGCTGACTCCTGTGTCCCCCGGCTGTCTTGGGAGACAGGAGGCAATGAAGCCCTCTGCAGCCTGATGCACAGATACAAAGATGCTTATGTTTGTCAGGAGGCAAAAGGAAGCCATGAGTCACATAGAAAAGAAGGATTAAGTGTTTTAATGAGGTTTTTGCTTTTCCTGGAATTCTTACTAGGAAAAAAGTAGCTTTCTTTTTCTTAGTGCAACAAATACAATTTTTCAGTTTAGAGATGAACAGTGTGTTTATATGTGCAAAATTAAGTGATTTTCCAATTTATACTACTTGATACAGAGCAAAAGAAGTGCCTTTTACATTTTTAAGTTGTAAAAAAAATTGTTTCTTCAGATTTAAAAAGTCTAAGTGCTTAAGCTTACAAAACTAAATTTTATAATATTTCTGTATCTATAAAGGCAGGAGGAGTAATTTTGTATTAAGCACTGGTTATAATAGTTGCATATTATTGAAAAATCTTTTCAAAAATGATCTTTAAAAAACAAGATCTTACACTGAGTTCCTTTAAGCTTATTGTGCCAATTATTTTTTTTTCATTGCTAGGACAAAATACCCAACACCACAAATTAAGGAAGGAAAGGTTTATTTAGCTCACAGTTTGTACAGATTTCAGTCTGCAACCAGCTGGTTCTGAGGCAGGGTGATATGGCACCAGGCAAACAACTGGAAACAGCACAGCAAGGCAAAACAACAGAGCAAAAGAAACAAGAGCAAAATGGGGGGGTCAAGGAGGAATGTAGCGCTCACACCATCTCTTCTTGTACAGGCTCAGGATATTTACAAAGTAAGGACCCTGTCCCCATGCTGAGTCACTTATATTTCTAAACTTCTTAAATTGATACAATTATCAACTATTACCCTTACCAAATTTACTAGATTTTATCCAAAGCATGATATTGTCAACAAAATATGTATCAGTTGGTGAACTTGGAGAAAAAGATAAAACAATATCACAATTTTTATCTACCTCCAATTATAGTATTTTGCTTATTGCTTTAACTGGATGATACACGGCAGTGTGCTTCAGTACTTACACAAACATGAACTGAATACCTAAGTGTGACATATGTACCAAAAGGCAGTGGTTATATTTTTTCTTTTCGAGACAGAATTTCTCTATACAATTCAGGCTTGCCTTGGACTCACTTCATAGCTTAGCCTGACCTGAAACTCACAGCGACCCTCCTGCCTCAGCCACCCAAGTGCTGTGGTTACAGGCATGGACCACCAACCCCTGCAAGGCAGTTGTTTTTGTTACTTCACTGGACTATCACAATAATGCTGATGAAGTTGATGGATGTGATGTCAAACATATACAACAGAAATGAAACGATTCTGTTATGAAATTAGGCATATTGTTTGATCAAGCTCATCTTTCACTTTGCTTAAATGGGAATCATATCTTCAGGATTCCTTCAGTCCCTGTGTTTGTCTCATCATTGTTGACGGCTAATGTGACCACCTCACCTGTGTAAACTCCTTGAATGTGTCCCATTAGACAAACTACAGTGATCACACTTGTTTGGGAGCAGAGTTGGATTCCCCTACACCACATGCTGCTAGCTGGCCCCTGGGCATACTGAGCCGGCCACTGAGACCTGTAATTCCAGCACAGAGGAGGCTGAATACGGGAGGATCACTACTAGTGCCAGCTGCTTGCATAGTGAGACCCTGTACCAAATACATTTTAAAAAAAAACTGCACTTGTTCTCATTGTCTGGATCACTTCCCTTGTCTCCAATGACACCCTGTGTCCCCAATGGGCAGGAGGTGTTTCCAACCTTCCTTTTTTATGAACACAAAATAAGGGGCCATGGAGATAGCTCAGTGGTCTAAGCACCTTCCTGGCAAGTCCAAGGACCCAGGTTCAACTCCCAGTACTACATGCTGTGCCAGCCGCATGCTGAGCTGGCCACTGAAATCGGGCATGGTGGTGCACACCTGTAATCCCAGCACTGGGGAGGCTGAGACAGGAAGATCACTACAAGTCTGAGTTGCGCAGCAAGACCCTGTGCCAAATAAAGAATACAAAATAGGGGTTTTTTGTTTGTTTTTTAGAAAAAGCATTAGAAATGATATAAAATTTCACTAAACAAAGTAATAGGAATTCAGCAATGGTTGCTGTATCATATGATGTTATCATCAAATTAGTTACTTAGGTTAACAAATATCAACATGCAAATTTGGTTAAAAAACAAAAGGCAACAAAATTATGGGAAGTTAAAAAGAAAAGAATAAGAATTTTAAAAAAAAGCATTAACTGCTTTTTTCAAAAGACCAGCAGAGATCAGCAGTATAATTATCCTGCATATGGGCACATAAATATAACTTTATCCTTTCAGTGCCTATCAACTAAGGAATAGATAAAAAATATGTGATATTTTTACAAAATAGAATATTACTCAGCTATAAAAAAGATAAATTCAAGTCTCTTCTAGATGAGTGGATGCAACTAGAGAATGTGTCGGTAAGTGAAATAAACCAGATCTACATATGCAAACATGAGATTTTCTCACTAGTGTGAGAACTAGAAAGAGTGAATAAAATCTGGAAGGTACGACAGATACTATGAAAGGAAAAGAATTTGTTCAATGGGAAGTAAAAACTGGGACGAGAAAAAGGACAAAAGTGTTTTCACCTTTGCACTTGTCCTGCCCACCCTGGTGCCTGGAGAGTGGTAACATTCTGTAACCATACTGGATAATGCACTCATGGGGAGTACTAGACCTAAAGGCAAAGGACAACATAAGAAAATGTGATGATGAGAACTTGTCTACATTCAGAAAACCAATCAAGGAAAAATCTATCCTTTCAATGCATCTAACCCAGGTCATTAAAAAGAAATCAATAATGAGTATCTAGCAGGAGTAAAAACAAAATAAAAGTGATATGTAATAATCTTCAAAAGGTCGTGAGCTCTTCTAGCAGCCAAGTGACAATGACAGGTGACCTAATCAATTGCATATGGCAGCATAACTGTATTAAATAGTGGATCTTCAGTTTCCTTCCAATTCAAAAGTCAGTTCTTGATTCCTGTTACAGATCCCGCCTTTCTATTTGACTACACACAATAGCTTGTTGAACAAATTCCATGTGGACAGTCAACATCCTCACTGTGACTCTGTGGTCACAGCTGAGCAGGATTCTTAGTGGTGTTTTCTAATGTGATTTTTCTAGCAAGTGTTCTAAATTATAAGAAAACTGTTCTAAAAAACTAAACTTAATTGTTAAGTGTCAGTATGTCTTTAATAATTCATAATTTTACTTTATGGTGCTAATCAGGCTTTTATGGACTTGGTCAGCATTACCTAAATCCTATGAGATTTAATAATACAATGGGGCCAACCTTGTTCAAAATGTGCCAGAATGTTAAGACCTAAGTGTTCCTATTGATGTCCTTGCTTCTAGTCTTCTTCTACGCAATCCAATTATTTCCCTGATGTAACAGTGTCTTTTCTAAAATGTAAAATAAACATACCACTACTCTCCACTCTCTAAGGCCTTTCATTACCATCCAGCTGCTTTTAAAAAGTCTAAATGACCCTGCTGATTTTCACCTTGCATAGCCCTTCACCTGATGTTTCTTCCTCTCTCTGTGGTTCACATAGTTAAACAATTTGCAGTCTCCAATTGTACACCTGTTCTCTATACTCTCTATCACTCTGGATCAGGTATATTCTGTGCTCAGCCTTTGATAAAAGAATGATAGCAACCTTTATGCAGAAACCTTGAGAAAAGTCCTTTCAAAACAGTGTCTTGAAAGCAGTGTCAGGCAACTATGGTCAAGGGACTCAAACTAATTGGTGCCTATTTTCATCACTGAGTTTCGAACTCACTATTTTCACTGAGTTATGAACATGCACACTTGTTAACATACTGTCATCTTATTTATGATTGCCTTTGCAGCAGAGATAAACAGTTGCAAAAGCAATCATATGGCCCACACGCCCTAAAAGATATATTTCCTACCTAATTGTTTACAGAAAGTTTCCAACTTCTAACAACACCCTACTCTTCCCCTGTCCTAAGACTATAGAAAACACATGCAATTATAACTTATACATGAGAAAAAATAATTTTTCCCAAGTGGCATACTGTTTCTGTTTTAAGAACCGAAACACAGCTATGGGATAGCTTAGCTGCTTCCTTTGTGCTGAATTATTCTTCTGGGAAAAGCATTTCCTGGGAAATAATAATGGCCTTTGCTATCCAGATGCTACAAAATAGAGGAGTTCGGGATTTGAACAGTGAATGGGAGTGGAGCGGGGTTAGAAATGATAAATAATCGGATCTTACTTTTCTTTTCTAGAAGTCTCTCTACTCCAAATTTTCTGAATACACACCTGACTTGTTAGAAACAAGCAGACCCTGCTACTCCTCATTTTGCAGCCCTTGCTAAAACTTGAAGTGAGAGATAATAAGGAACAGTGAGGCAAATGGCTGCTTTAAGAAAAATGGCTCAACATCCAAGCTCTTGAAGACTCTGCTCTAGCTCTTCGAAAAAGTTGAAGGCACTTTGTAGGATGAATCGTCCTCTAACACTAGCAGTTGCTGATAAAATTATCAGCTGCTGCATTCAAAACATTATATCAGCAGTTGCTGATATATGACTCAGCAAGTATTAGCTAGCATTCCCTACATGGTTATTGCTGACAAATGTAGATATTAAACAACATAAATCTTGTTGAGATGTATAGAGAGCTGCGTGCAGCCGCACCTGAAAGATGGCGCTGGCTTCC
>PVKA01051647.1:0-12097 GCA_004027165.1 Ctenomys sociabilis | reverse complement strand
AAAAAAAAAAAAAAAAAAAAAAAAAAAAAAAAAAAAAAAAAAAAAAAAAAAAAAGAATTATCTTGGTCTTAATCATCCAGCAGAAAAGTATAAAAACAAAGTATATAAAGACAAAGAAAGGCCAGGGAGATGGCTCAGTGAAATAAGTGCTTCCCTGGCGAGTGCAAGGGCCTGGGTTCAGTCCCTAGTTCCACCAAAAAAATGAAACAAAAACCAAACAAACAAAAAAAAAAAAATCGAAAAGATTGGGCCAGGAAGATAGCTCAGTAGAATAGGCGCTTGCCTGGCAAGCTCAAGGTCCTGAGTTCAAGCCCTGGTACTGTAAAAAAGAAAGAAAGAGAGAAAGAAAACTTGAGAAACACCAAGATTTTTGGTTTGAGTGGGTCGATGGAGTACTTGTATCTGAGAGGAGGAACACAGGAGAAATAGATGGTGTTCAGAAGGGGAGGTGATGGAGATGAGGTGTTTGGGTTGGAAATTCTGGATTGAGGTGTCAGTTTATAGATAGAATTGTGAGTTTGGAGACAGAATTGGAAGTAGTGGAGTTGAAGCTGGGAGATTTATAAGCTCTCAGAATGAGATGTGAAAGTCAGAAAGCTGAAGAAGGAACCCTGGAACAAAATATGTATAATTTAGTAATATTCTGAGTTCTTTTGAAGGAGGAAGATATTTATGGTATAATGTGCTTGTTTAGCTCCTAGCCACCCTAGGTGATTGAGGAAGCAAAAGGAGGACCAAAAGGGAATGATGGAATAGAAAGAAGATGGTTTGAGGAAAGGAGTATCCAGCCAGAGGCTGCTGAGGTCCTGGATATTGATGGCTGACTTTATTTATTTTTTGTCTTTAGAGAGGAGGTCCTGGATACTGATGGCTGACTTTATTTATTTTTTGTCTTTAGAGACAGGGTCTCACTATGCGGTTCAGGCTGGCCTTAAGCTCACTTTGTAGCTCAGGCTGGTCTCGAACTCACAATAATCCTCTTACCTCAGCCTCCCGAGTGCTGGGATTACAGGCCTGTGCCACCACCCCCGGCTGATGGCTGACTTTAACAGCAAGAATCAGCTGGTGGTTATGGTGGTAAGGCACAGTGATGTTAGTGGAGTACTGGGGCATAAGTGGCTGGCTGACAAAGTAAAAAAGATGGAAAATGATATACCTCTTAAAAATTGAGCAGGGAGGGGCTGGGGAGATAGCTCACTGGAATAAGTTCTTACAAGTGCAAGGTCGTGAGTTGGCTCCCTGGTACTGCCAAAAAAAAGTTGCAGGGAGCCCAGCTTGGTGGTGTACACCTATATCACAGTACTTGGGAGGCTGAGGCAGGAGGATCATTGGGAGTTGGAGACCAACCAGGGCTACAAAGTGAGCTCAAGGCCAACCTGAACTGCTTAGTGTGATCCTGTCTCATAAATACTGGGGAGCCGGGCGTGGTGGCGCATGCCTATAATCCCAGCACTTGGGAGGCTGAGGCAGGAGGATTGTTGTGAGTTCAAGACCAGCTTGAGCTACAAAGTGAGCTTAAGGCCATCCTGAACTGCATAGTGAGACCCTGTCTCAAAAAGACATTAAAAAAAAATACTGGGGAGACAGTCCAGCGGTCTAAGTGCCTGCCTGGCACTTAGATTGGAAGCAACATAAATATCCATCAACAGCATTAAATTCATGAATGAATCTACACAGTATTTTTATTGCATGCCTTGTCAGCTCTGGAACTCCAGGTGTGCTGTGCCAGCCACCAAAATGAGGCATGGTGACAACACACCTGTAATCCCAGTGCTGAGGAGGCTGAGATGGGAGGGATCACTACTGTGAATCCAAGCTGCTGAGACTCTGTACCAAATAAATAAAGATTTAAAAAAAAATGGGCAGACAGTAACTTATTAACTTTTTATTTATTTATTTATTTATTTATTTATTTATTTATTTATTTTTGCAGAACCGGGGATTAAACTCAGGCCCTTGTGCTTGCCAGCCAAGTGCTTATTCTACTGAGTTATCTCCCTAGCCCCCATTTTTTGTTTTTTAAATAATGATTTTATTTTATTTTATTAATGATTTTTTTTTTAAAGGGGGTTATTTTTTTCTTTTGCTTTCTATTTAAGACAGGGTCTTGCTTATGTTGGAAAATGGCCTTATTACCCTAGACTGGCTTCAGCCTCCTGCATGCTGGAATTATAAACATGTTCCACCACACCTGGCTGTTACTTTGGCTTTTTTAAAACAGGGTCTTGCTATGTAGTTCAGTCTGGCTTGAACTCACTGTGTAGCCTAGGGCAAACTCAGTCTTCCAGCCTCAGACTCCTGAGTGCTGTGATTGCAGACATGTGACATAACACTTAGTTGAGGGAATGTATGTTAAAGATTGCTTCAATCTGTGTTTTCCCAGATTACAATCCTAGTTAGCATCAAATAAATGTGATGTTCTTTATGCTTGATTTTATTCTCACTCACTGGAAAAAAAGATTGGAAGCAACATAAATATCCATCAACAGCATTAAACTCATGAATGAATCTACACAGTATTTTTATTTCATACTTATTTTACTGGCCTCCACAGTACACTAAGTAACCTCCAAGACATACTAAAAAAAAAAAAGAAAAAAAAGCAAGTATAGAATTACATGGCTTTTTTTTTTTGTCTTTTTTGAGACAGGTCTCACTATGCAGTTCAGACTGGCCTTAAGCTCATTTGGTAGCTCAAGTTGGTCTCGAACTCACAACAATCTTGCCTCAGCCTCCCAGTGCTGGGATTACAGGCATGTGCCACCACGCCTGGCTTGAATTACATGGCTTTTGTGTAGGAAATAAGGAGAGCCACACTCATGATGCTGAGGCAGGAGGATTGCTGTGAATTTGAGACCAGTCAGGACTACAGAGAGTCCAAGGCTAGCCTGAACTGTACAGCAAGATCTTGTCTTTTTTTTTTTTTTTTCTGAACCGGGGAATGAACCCAGGCCCTTGCATTTGCCAGGGAAGCGCTTATTCTACTGAGCCACCTCTCTGGCCCAAGATCCTGTCTTAAAAAAATTAAATAAAAACAAAAACAAAATAGAGCTTCGTGTGGTGGTGCATGCTTATAATCTCAGCATTTGGGAGGCAGAGTCAGGAGGATTGATGCAAGTTTGAGGATAGCCTGCGCTGTATAGCAAGACCCTGTTTCAAAACAGACAAATGTTGTACGATGTTGTTTTTGCAAAAAGAACCTAGAAGGAAGGATTAAACTGGAATCTAATAAAAATTGTTACCTGTGGAGAATGAGAATAGGATTAGGTGGGTGGAACAGGTAGAGATTGAAGCCTGTACAGAGATATACTAGACCAGTGCTGTACCACTGAGCTATGCCCAGTGCCCTTATTTAAATAGGGTTTTAAATGGGCAAAGACAAAATAACTATAGCTGGGTGTTAGACCTAAAAGCCCTAGTATGTGAATAAACAGAAACCAGAAACCATTCCATCAGGGCAGTGCTCCTGCCTTTGTCCTAGTTGCCTGGAGTGAGCACTGGTTCAAGCACAGCTTTCCACATTCCAACCCAACTTTCTATATCAGAGTCTTTCTTTTTTAGGGTAGGGTCTATAGGGTGTTCAGGGTTTCACTATTAAATCAAATTCATAGTGATCCACCTATTCAAAGCCTCCCAGGAGCTGGGATTACAGGTGCACGCCACCACACCCAGTCTTAGAGTCTTAAGTATGTCCTGAAAATTTGCATTTCCTTCTTTGTTTCTTTTTTTTTTTTTTGGCAGAACCAGGGATTGAACTCAGGCCCTGGCACTTGCCAGGGAAGCACTTATACTACTGAGCCATCTCCCTGGTCCCCGAAAATTTGCATTTCTAATGAACCCTGATGATTCTGGTATTGACCCAAACTAGAAGGCCTGCCTCAGCTTTCCTCTGGAACTCCCAGAAAGCATCTTTGGGCTGGGTATATTTTTGGTACTCATCCTTATCATACCATAAGGTTTTCTCCCTCACTTCTCTTTCGTCCCCTCCTCCCCTCCTCTTGTCCCCCCTCCTATGCCCTCCTTCCTCTCTTAGTGGTGTTGGGGATTGAACCCAGGGTGCTAGGTTGTACAACTGAGTTATACCTAGTTCCTATTGTCAAGTTAGAGAAATATAGTAGAAAGTATGGATAAATAGTTCTTTTAGCACTATATTTGGTGAACTCTCATTATTCCTGAAAATGTGATGTGAGATGCTGTACATAATGACCCTCACATACATCTCAGGTATGTGCTTTCTCTTTCCCAGTTCCTCTCTGTAGTGTCACCTCCATGGTCATTCCAAGGTGGACATGTATGCAAGAGCTGGGCAAGGTGTTGGGTTATCGAGTCTTGAGTAACATGACCGTGGTGCTAGGGGCTGTGGAATTATTGTGAGAACTACTAGAGTGCTTTTTGGTCTGAGAAGAAAGTCTGTGTCAGTTTTTTTCTGAGTAACAACTTCTAATTCTGTTAAAATAATTTAAAATGGGTACCATGTTTTGTTCCTTCTGATTGAATGATAGATATATTTATGCATGTGGATACTCAGTGGTTTCTGACCTGACTTTTTGGTTTCTTAGGTCCTCCTATGCAGATATGCTGCATGACAAAGACAGGGTAAGTGTAAAAGGAAGCCATTATCTTGATGTAACTCTTTGAAATCTTAGATTACAAGAAGTCTCCAACTTCTCCTGATCATGATAAGATGATGATGAAAAGCTGTATGTTATTGTGGTTAGGAACTAAGCTAGGAGACTGATTCCTCCTTTTGATTCTGTCTCCTTGCCCCCTGCTTTATTAAGATAGATTGACCAATAAAAGTTGTATATGTAGTGATACCTTGGTTGTAGAACTCAGCACACTCCAGATTTATGTTTGAACACTGAAAAGTTTGAGAACTAAATATACACTTTTCGCATAAAAATTAAGGTAAACAATATAATTGATTTGAGGCCCAAAAATTACACTTATGATATTTTTTTTTCATGACTTCACATTTCACAGTGATCTTTTTGTTTTTGTAACAGGGTCTGCTATGCAGTTCAGACTAGTAGTGACCCTCTTGTTTCGGCCTCCCAAGTTCTGGCATAGGTGTGCACCACTGTGCCCAGTTTAGGCAAGCTTTTTATCACTGAGCAGAACTGTATTTCTTTTTTTTTTCTTTTTTTGCCATTTATATATTTGGTACAGGGTCTCTCACTGTGCAGCTCAGCCTGGAATCATAGTTTCTGTTTTCAGCCTCCCCAGCTCTGGGATTACAGGCATGTGCCACAGTGCCCAAACTCATTTGCTGGCTCAGGGGGCTGGGGATATGGATCAATAGAATAATCAGTGCTTCCCTGACAAGCACAAGGGCCTGAGTTCAATCCCGGTTCTGTCAAAAAAAAAAATTTTTTTTTCATTTACTGGCACAGTGTACCCTGGGGGTGGGGCTGGTACATTGTGTGGACTGTGGGATAAAACCCTCCTTGGTCCCTGTGCTTGCCAAAGCAGTTGCTTAGTCCACTGAGCTGTCTCGCTGGCCCACAACTGCATTTCCTTTTTTTAATATATTTTAGTGCAGGATCTGCAGGGTCTCACTGCATAGATTGGACTCAGTGATCTGCCTGTGTTCAGCCTCCCAAGAGCTGGAATTACAGACATGCACCAGCATGTCCAGGCTCAATCACTCTCTGAGCACACCCTGCAGGTGGAGCCAGCACTGCATGCCGGGGATCAAACCCTAGGAACCCTGGCCGTTGCATCTGCCTAAGAAGGTGCTTTAATCTGCTGAGCTATTTGGCTAGCTCTTATAACTGCATTTCTTAATGGTCAATTAGGTTTTATTTTGTTATATTCTTATAATTAAGATCTCTAATTTGATTGCAGCAATGGTCAGAAAGTGTTGCCCTTTAGGTACCAGTTTTGTGGTGGTGTGCACCTGTAATCCCAGCTCTTGGGAGGCTGTAAACAGGTGGATCACTATGAGTCTGATCTAGTGAAACCCTGAACACCCTGTAGATCATTCCCTAAAAAATTAAAAAAAAAAACAAAAAAGATACCAGTTTTGTCAGTTTTGTACTGGCCATTTTCTGTTACATAACAGACTGCACAAATTTAATGGCTTCTCAGTCCCTTGTGTGTAGGTCATCAGTACATTTAAAAAATGTTTTTAATGGTTGGTTGATTTTTTTTTTCTTTTTTGTGGAACTGGGGATTGAACTTAGACCTTGGTGCTTGCCAGGCAAGTTCTTATTCTACTGAGCTATCCTTTGGCACCTGATTGATTGATTTGCTGCGAAGCTCAGACTCATAATGATTCACCTGTCTCAGCCTCTCCAGTGCTGGGATTACATGTGTATGCCACCACACCTGGTTTCTGTGGCCAGCATGGCATGCCATGTGTACCAAGGATCAAACCTGGGTCCTTGCATTTGCCAGGCAGGCGTTTAGACCACCGAGCTATCTCCTGAGCCCTCATCAGTGCCTTTAGAAAGATTCACAGGTTTTGTTCCCATCATCTTTGGTTATTACGAGGTACTGCATAGGGTCTAGATATCTATTTACCTAGATCACTAGAGATAGAAAGTGAGTCTGTATTAAA
Organism: Ctenomys sociabilis; assembly: GCA_004027165.1. NCBI lineage: Eukaryota > Metazoa > Chordata > Mammalia > Rodentia > Ctenomyidae > Ctenomys > Ctenomys sociabilis. The sequence goes on along the minus strand of PVKA01051647.1, from coordinate 5,535 downwards.
CCTGTAAGATGGCAAGATGTCTTAGGTGCTCTTCTTGTTTCCCCATTGGCTGTCTAACTCCTGGAAAAAAAGGGTGGCTTGCCAAATTCCTACCTTTAAGCCAACATCACTTAGCAGACTATAGAAGAAGTTACTTAGTAAAGGACAAGAAGCTGATGCTATGCTCTGGGTGTCTCAGCAGGCCTGACTGGCTCTGCTGGTCATGCTGTTCCTCCAGAGTGGAAAGGACCAAATGTCCTGACTTAAACTGCTGGTGCCAGCCCAACTATTCCAAATGTACAAAGTACTTGTTTGCTTATAATAACTGGTGTGAAATAATTCTTTTTTCATCTCTGTTAGAATATAAAATATTATGAAGGTATCCGGGCTGCTGTGAAGAGGGTGAAGGACAGAGGACAGAAGGCCTTGGTTCTTGATATTGGCACTGGCACTGGGCTTTTATCAATGATGGCAGCCACAGCAGGGGCTGACATCTGCTATGCTATCGAGGTGAGCCACACTCTGTCCTATATCTTGTGTGGGAAGTCTCCTGTGTCCTTGTGTTTTTTCCATCTGTTTGTTCATCAACATCCATGGAATCCTTACTTTGTGCCAACTGCAGGCCAGGTTCTCAGCACATAGAGATGAGTCAGATGTGACCACTCTTTCTAGGACTGTCTCTCTGAAAAAAGTGGTTCTCAGCTTTGGCTATACAGTATACTCCCTGAAGACCTTTAAAAACTCTGATATCTAGTCCTCACCTCTACAGAGATTTTAATTTAATTTTTGTGGAATCTGGTCTGGCGTTGGGACTTTTGAATGTGGAGCAAGGTTGAATGTCCCCGCTTAACCAGTTTCCAAGCTGCTGTTTCTTCCTTTTGTAAAACATTAATCATACATTGTTTTTTTGATCATGTAAATGTATACTATTATAGGAAATTTTTAAAATGCAAAGTAAAAATAGTATGTTAACCTATAGTTGATGTTTGTTAAAAATTTTGGGGTGGAGAGGAGAGATGTATTTAATTTTTTTGCAGAATCAGGCCCTTGAACTTGCCAGGGAAGCGCTTATTCCACTGAGCCATCTCTCCGGCCCCAGGAGAGGTATTTAAAAATACTTTGACAAAGCAAGTACTTTGCTTGGCAAGCACAGCATCCTGAGTTCAGTCCCCAGTACAGGATAAAAAAAAAAACTTTGACAAAATTGGATTCATTAAAAATTAAAAAAAAATCATTTTTTATTAATTAATTTATTTATTTGTGCTTGGACTTGTACTGATCCTCCTGTCTCAGACTTCCTAGCCCTGGGATTGCAGGCATTTGTTACTATGCCCAGTTTCAGTGGCCAGCATGGCAGCACAGCGTACCACAGGGTATCAGGGATTGAACCCAGGTCTTTGAACTTGCCAGGCAGTTGCTTAGACCACTGAGGTATTTCCCCAGCTTGGATTCGTTTTTTTTTTTTTTTTCAGAACTGGGGATTGAACTCAGATCCTTGCACTTCCCAGGGAAGCCCTTATTCCACTGAGCCATCTCCCTAGCCCCCGCTTGGATTCATTTTTGATCAAGTTGAGAATAATAAAGTTATAGTGGTTTGAATAGTGTGGAAGTTTTTCCTTCCTCAAATAAAGTTTGGAAGTTAACAGTCCAGGATTGCCAGAGTGAAGATGTATACTTGGAAGGCTGAAGCAGGAGGATCACTATATATTCAAGGCCAACCTGAGTACATAGTGAGTTCAAGGGCAGTCTAGAATACATACATAGCAATACGTTGTCTCAAAAAACAAAGAAAAAAACAAAAACAGTCTCCAGCTTCTTTTCTTTCATCTCCTTACTCTGTTATCCTTATATTTTGACCCTCATATTTGAGATATACAAAGGTGACAATGTAGGCTGAGAAAATACTGTAGTATATTTGGGGAGCAGTGTTACTCAGAGTCTTGGTGAAGGATGCCATGGTAGAAAAATTCAGGAAGGTAAGTTGCTACCAAATTGTCCAGCATCTGCATGCTACAGGACAATAATGATAATATTTTGAGTTAGGTATTTTCAACCTGAGATAAAAATAATAAACTTAGGGCTGGCATTCTGAGACAGCAATTGAGATTGAGCATGGTGATGCATGCCTGTAATTCCAGTGCTTGAGGGGCTGAAAACAGGAGAACCACTATGAGTCCAATATGTGTAGGGAGACCTTGTACTAAATACATTAAAGAAAAAAGGAGTAATAGACTTGAACTTGCTATATAATCAAGTCCTAAGAGGACTTGTAAGAGAGTATGCAGTTGTCTTGAGATTTCTTAAAAGGATTATAAGCTATTTTTTTTTTCTACTCTTTAGAGACTCACCAAGGTGTTTGAGCAGATTAAAAAAAAAAAAAAAAAAAATCTGTGTTTAGCTGGGTATGGTGTCATTTGTGTGAAATCCCAGCACTCTGGGAGGCCGAGGTATCAGGATTGAAAGTTGAGACCCTCCTTATCTCAAAAAAAGAAAGAAAAATAAATAAATAAGGTAAAGGCCTGGGGATGTAGCTCAGTGTGAAGGCCCTGGGTCCCAACCCCTGTACTACCAGCCCCCCCCAAAAAAGAGAAAGACAGGTCTATGTTTTAGGTGGGTTGTATTGATAGCTTCGAAGTAGGGTCCTCTCTGCCTTATTTTATAAATGAAGGAATTAAGGCCCAGAGACGTTAAAGACGTAAGTCCTCCAGTTAGTAAGTAGGAGAGCTAGACCTGGAACTGACATCTGCTTCTTAATTATGCTGCTCATTGCTTAGTGATTGCACTGATAGGAGGGTATGTGTGTGTGTTCCTATTTATGCATTTGTATCTTACTGTGGATGTGCAGAGAGGTAGTAGTGCCCTTCACTGGTTCAGGGAACCCAGGGAAAGATGCTTACTTGGTGAAGAGGTAGTGTGTTATGTATTGGATATATTGAGTCTGAGAGTTGATACATCAGTGGACTACTAGTTAAAAATAAAGGAAAAAGCTGGGTGTAGTGGTGCATGCTTATAATCCCAACATTCAGGAGGCTGAGGCAGGAGGATTGTATCGTTGAGAGTTCAAAGCCAGCCTAGGCTACAAAGTCAGCTCAAGACCACCCTAACTGCATAGCAAGACCTTGTCTCAAAAAAAAAAAAAAAAAAGGACAAAAATAAATATTTTAAAAATACAGAGGATGCATTTTTTTTTGACAGAGTAGGTAGGATTGCTCTTGGGTTTTTCCATCTTCCCATGTCAGTTACCTGGATTTCTAATTCTGTTTTCCTGGTATGGCATGGGGCATCTCTGTTCTTTGGTTCTTGGCTTCTCTGCTGATGTACCAAGTTTGCTTTAGTGACCATCCATTTGAACGCCACTTTGTGTCTGGACTGCTGCATGACTTGCAGTTCTGCCTGCATGCATTGTGTCTGGACAGATAGGGCCAGAGGACTGAGCAAGAGTGAGCCTGTTGGGGAGTCTCTGAACCTTGAGAGAGAGACATACATGAGTGGATTTGGACTCACCTGCTAACATAGGGCAGGTGAAGCAAGTATGATATGAAGCAAATGACAAGTTTGGCTGTCACATTGTTCCAGAAGGAAGAGTAGAGTGAAAAGTACAAACTAGAGAAACATGCCTGCTTTCATTGGCTGGAACAGATGTGGCTCCAGGAAGCAGAATGCTGTGGAAGCCAAGGGGAAGACTGAAAAGTGAGAACAAATGGTCAACAGGTGTAGATGGTAGAGAGCAGCACTGTCCAGCCCCACTTGCTGTGGTGATGAACATCTGTGGCTGTGCTGTCCAATATGGGAGTCTTAGTCACATTTGTACTGAGTGAAATGTGGCTACTATGAATGAGGACCTGAAGTATTGTCATCATCATTATTATTTTTAGTTAACATCTTGCTGTATAGTTTTGGCTGATCTTATAATCAATATGTAGCCCAGCTAGCCTGGATTTCAGGATGATTCTCCTGTCTCATCCTCTCAAGCACTGAGATTACAGGTGTTGCTCAAGGAACTTAATTTTTAATTTTATTCTGTTTAATAACTGACATTTAATTAGCTGTTTTGTCTTTACTGTGTTGTGTAACACAAGTGTAGAGCTTGAGCTGGATGAGTGATAATAGAAATATAACTGCTGGTCTGTTTAGTGCCACATGTGCTGAGGAATGAAGCCAAGAGCCAAACGAAGAAGTTAGGAGAGTTTATTAGAAATAAGGAGAATAGTTCCTGGATTTTCTACCCAAATGGGTAACTACTGAGGCCCTTAGTGAGAGGTAATTTATACAGCAAAGTCACAGCATGGGTGCAATGTGAATCAAACTACAATCAACCTAAAGCAGTGATTGTGAACCTTGTAGAACTTGGCAATAGGACACATGCCATAGGTTTGTCACCACTAACCTGTAAAATTATAAGTATAGCTGCTTAGCCAATATTAATGCTATAGGTGGGAAATGAGTCACAGCAAGGTACCGGAAATGACAGGCATGTTTTGGAAGGGATGGGTCTGGATGTTCTGGTCACCCCCCTTGTGAGTAATGCCCTTCTCTGAACCAGGTGCAAAAAAAAATAGAGTATAATCTCAAGTTGCTATTTATCCTGTATGGAGGCATGTAGGCCTGGCCTTTTTGTCTCCACTTTATACTTCCAGCCACAGTCTTGATGTCTTTATTTTTTGTGCTGATTTCCTTGGGGCTCAGTTTCTCTCTGACTATATTAACTTCTCCCTGACTTAGCTGTCTATAATAGGACGACTGAGAGAAAGCTATTGGATTGGCAGTTAAGGTCATTGTTATGATACTTCCAGGAGGGAATAGAATTGAGGAGTGGATGGATTGAAAGACTGTGGACAGCCTTTAATATATTTGAAAAGGAAGGAGTATATGGAGAGGTGTATCAGTTATAAGGATATCTGTAGTGCCTTGAAAACCACCTCAGACTGGCATAGACAGGGAAGTGGTCAGGAAGTCAAGGTCTCCTTTAGCTTCAGGATTGACTCCTTTAGAAATATAATGAGACCCTAAATAGCCCTGTTTCTGCTGTTCACACATTCCCCCAAGGATGGCACCATTAATGGTAGCAAGAAGAGTTCTAAGAGACACTGGGGACATGTTAGACAGGAAAGCGTAGTCCTAGCTGCCTCACTTTCTCTTTTTAAAGAGCAAGCAGGCTTTTGCCAGAAACTTCTAGCAAACCTCTTGGGTATCATTAGGCATTGGGATTCAGTTACACTTCATCCAGAGAGGTGAACGCTGGAAAGGTTAGTTTCCCTCACTGCATCACTACACCTGACTTGAGGGAGAGCAGATGTTGAGAAGTCAACTTCAGGGCCCATTCTTGGTAGTGTTCTGGGGGAGATCTTATGCAGAATTAGGGATTAAGAAAGAGCCTTCAGAGTTGGAAAAAAAAAAGAAAAAAAGAAAGGGCCTTTGCACGAAGCTGTTCCCAGCCCTCTTTTGTCTTTATTTTGTGACAGGGTCTTGCTAAGTTGTCCCAGCTTACCCTGAACTTGAGACTTGCCTTGGTTTTTTTTTTTTTTTTTTTTTTTTTTTTTTTTTTTTTTTTTTTTT
>PVKA01051646.1:0-12094 GCA_004027165.1 Ctenomys sociabilis | reverse complement strand
GGTAGTTGTGAGGAGTGTGTTCATATGGCCCTAGAATGCCTTTCCCTGCTAAGCAAGACAGTGGGGGAGTCCAAGGAAGACGATGTGAGGTCGCCAGTCATGCACTGCTCTCTTCGTATTACAGAGTATTGTAATTGCCCTCAACCTCTCCCTGTGTAGGAGTAACCTTGTTAAATAAACTGCTGATGTACTGAACTTGAAAAAAAAAAAAAAAAGAATCAACAACTGGTATCTCATCTTATGGAGAAGTGTCTGAATGCCAAAAGAAATCAGTTTTTCATTTTGAGGTTCTCATACTAAGGAAACAATATGATGTTTGCACACGTGGGTCTGATGTACTTAAGAACGTGTTCTCTAGTTGAATCCACTTACCTATAAAAGACTCAAATTGATCCTATTTTGTAGCTAAGTAATACTCCATTGCATAAACATACCACGTCTTCCTTATCCATTCTTCAGTTGATGGGCATCTGGGTTGTTTCCAGGATTTAGCTATGACAAATTGCGCTGCTATAAACATGGGTGCACATACATCACTGTGGTATGAGGTTGTCAGTTATTCTAGAAAAATACTCAAGAGGGGAATCTAAAGGGTAGGTACAATAGATACTGGTAAAAGGGAATGAACTCATTCAAAAGGAGAGAGTTACTGAGTTGAGGAAAGTGATAAAGCTATATATGTATGCAGGATGCTTTCGACAACTGTACTGTGCATTTCTGTTGGTTTATGGAAAGAAACAGTTAATTCTTTAATTTGTTTCATGTCTTTTTTTCAATTGTTTGTATGTTTTCTCTTTTAATTTCTTATACATTTCTTTCTGTTTTTCTTTCTCCTTACAATTTGATAAAAGACAACACTATGTATTACAACAAGTAATGTGAAATCCATATTACTTTCTTAAGTGAAAATCCATACCACTTGTAATTTTTTGTTTTAATTTTAACTTTTACCCTCTTTAAAATATAAAAAAAAATCAGACACCTCCAGATTCAAAGATCCAATCCAAAACTACGCAACTGAGATGAATACACACTTCTCAGAAGAAGAAATACAAGATATAAATAAATACATGAACAGATGTTCCATAGCACTGGCCATTCAAGAAATGCAAATTAAATAAATGTTGAAATATCATCTCACCCCAGAAAAAATGGCTATCATAAAGAAATCAACTAATAACAAATGTTGGAGAGGCTGTGGGGAAAAAGGAACCCTTCTTCACTGCAGGTAGGAATGTATACAGGTACAACCACTATGGAAATTGGTGTGGAGACTCCTCAAAAAACTAGAACTGGAAATCCCATTCAACCCAGCCATTTTCCTGAATATTTTTGCAAAAGAACTGAAAACATCACACCATAGTGATATATATGCACCTATGTTTATAACAGCACAATACGTTATAGCCAAATCTTGGAAAAAACTAAAATGCCCCTCACCTGAGGAATGGATGAAAAAGCTGTGGCATTTTTATATGATGGAGTATTACTCAGCTGTAAAGAAATACAAACTTGAGGCCTTTATAAGTAAGTGGATGCAACAAAAGCCTATAGTTATAAGTGAAGTAAATCAAACCCACATGTGAAAATATCATATTATCTCCCTAATGTAAGAAACTGGAAGAATAAATAAAATCAGAAAAGAATAATAGATATAGCAAAATGGAATGAAATGAAACATAATAATTACAGAAAGAAGATGACAGAAAGGAGAAAAGATAGAAAAAAATGAAGGGGGAAAATCATGCAAGTATATATACATGATGACTGAGATGATTTTACTGAATTTCTATCAGTTGTTTGAAAATAGCAATTAAAGTTTAGAATGTTGACCTTGACTAACTATATGCTGATGTATGCCACCTAAGCAACTCCATCAAGGACAGCAATGTGTAATACAAAAATAATCATGGTTGAATACCCCATCTTGGTCTTCTAAGTGTGTTCCATTTCTAATGTCCTATCAATTATTTTACTGTCTTTAAAATAATTTTTAAAAGTAAAAAAAAGAAAAAAATTAAGTTTTATTAAAAGCAAGCATTAATATTCAATTATTTGTCAAATCTTGCATGAACGTGTCTGTCAATCTGAACAAAAGTTTTGATGATAAAACAGGTAATATAACAACCATTGTTAACTTGCTACTCTTGTTTTGAGAATGTGTAGCATATGTATTGCTATTTTATCATTTGTCTTTGTATCTTCTTTTTGTTTTTAAATCTTCAAAACAAAATAAAATTTAAAATGGTACAGAAATAAAAAGTGTATATTGATAAACAAATAAACAATAAGAAAGAATAGAAATTCCAGAAATTGGCCCATAAAAATATAATAAATTGGTCTTGCACAAGCGAACAAAGACAAATCAATGGAAATTGGTAGCTTTATTTTTAAATCATAGTCCTTAAAAAAATTCATTATCTGGAATAGAAGAACAAAGCATGGTCATAAAATGGAAAAATAATGTAAACTTAGGTTGTATATTTTCATGAAAATTAACATACAGTATATCATAGAATGCAATGCTAGATTCAAAAGTTTTAAATGATAGAAAATCTTCAATGACAGGATTTTCAGAAGTCTTTTTGATGCAACACCAAAGACACGATTTGTTAATGAAAATATTGATATGTGTCACAGCTCTTTTAGAATCAGAAGAGCAAGTTTTCTGGAATCTTCCGGAATTGCAATCTCCCCCCACAAATATTGTAAGCTAGACTCCACTAAAATTAAACTTTCAGGACTGGGGAGATAGCTCAGTGGAATAAGTGCTTGCCTGGCTAGCACAAAATTCCTGAGTTTGATACGTGGCCCACTTAGGAAAATGAAAGAGAAGCCACAGACAAGGAAAAAAATATCTGCAAAGCACTGAACTGGTAAACATATATTTGTAAAAATAAGTGTTAAAATTTAACAATCATAGAAAACAATTAGAAGTGGACCAGAGACCTGAACATGTACCTCACTGAAGATATATAACCAAAAAGTAAGAATATGAAAAAGTCCCCCACAATGTGTCATTGGAGATTTACAAATTAAGGTAATAGTAAGATTTCATTGAACATCTGTTTCAATGTTAAATACTGAAAACATCACATACCATCAAGGAATCAGAACAAGAACACTGATTTCTTAATGGTGGGATTGTAAAATCGTATAACCACTTTGGAAGAGCTTCTGATAGTTTCTTACAAAAGTTAATTTATTATTTCCCTACAGTCAAGCAATTTTCTCCTGGATATTTTTTTCTTTTTTTTGGCAGAACCAGGGATCGAACTCAGGCCCTTATGCTTGCCAGGCAAGCACTTATTCTACTGAGCCATCTCCCCAGCCCCTCTCCTGGGTATTTTTTAAACAAGTTAAAAATCTTATGTGTGCACAAAAGCCAGCCCAAAGAGGTTGTTAGCCGTTTCACTTTTAGTTACATATCATGAAAGCAACTAGGGTTCCCTTCACTAAATGATAAGTAATGTAAAGGATGTACTCAAACCTAGTACAATACTCAAAATGCCTATTTCTAAACTAATGAAGTCAATCTGCAAATGCTATATGTGGAATGATTGCAACCATGACATTCTGGTAGACACTGATCTATAGAGTTAGTGAAAAGATTAGAGCTTACCAAGGCTTCAGTTTTGAGGGAGGGAGAGACAGATGGATTATGAAGAGAAGGTTTTCAGAAAAGTGAAACATTCTGGTATTACTCTATAATAGTGATGCTTGATATTTTGTACTGGCCAAAACCCAAAATATAAGCAACAAAAACACTCCACCACACCCAGTCTCGATTGCCATCTCAGTGCATCCTGGGAGGCGGGGCTGGTACGGCAGGCCTGGAGATCGAATCCCACCCCTAAGCCTGCTTGCAGGCACTTTAATCTGCTGAGCTATTTGGCCAGCAGTAATAATGTTTGCATTAACACTAAAATAGTTTTATTTATGATGATGCTGGAGGTTAACAATAGTAAAAATTAGCACTGAAGCAGGAGCCTGGAGATTGGTCAGTTGCTCTAAAAGCCTAAATCTAAATTTTTTTTTTATTTTTTATTTTTTTATTAATTTTATTGAGAAAAATTTCAATGAGACAGGTTCAACACTGGTTACTAGGAGAGTTACAACAATTAATGCATTGCATATTGTTGTCTTTGTAGTATTCTTTCATAGTATAGGATGCAGACATGATATCCTGTCCAAACACTGTTAGTACAAATCTTTCTTCTTATTGAATTAAGAGAAAGTAGCCATATATCTATCCTGTTTTGTATATGCAGATACAAAATGGTCCTTCATTTATATTACCTTTCTTGGTTTATTTTTGTCAGAGATGGGTATTCCATTGCCATCCAAATATTGTAGGTGCATGAATTCAGCAAAATATTCCAATATAGTCCAGTAGTCCACAATAGTAGTGGGTTATCCTCAGGACTGACAATGTCTGAATCTGATGACTTGAGCCTTCCACAGCTCAGCATATTAACATGGCTTCACTTTTCATACCTCATTTCTATACTTTTCTGCTGGATGATTAAAGCCTAATGATTTTCATTTTTGTTTTGTTTTTTAATAAGTTTATTGAGAAATAGCAATGAGACAGTTTCAAGCTGATTAGTAGGGCAGTTTCAATAATGAATACATTGCATATTGTTGTCGTCTTAGTGGTTATTCATAGTACAAGAAGCAGATATGATATCTTGTCCACAAACACTATTAGAACAAGTCTTTCTATTAATCAAATTAAGAGAAAGTAGTTGTATATCTGTCCTAACTATTTTGAATATATAGATACAAGATGGTCCTTCATTTGTATTCCCATTTTTGCTTTAGTTTTGTCAGAGATGGATATTCCATTGTCAGTTAAATATTTTAGGTGCATGAATTCAGCAAAATATTCCATGTAGTCCAGTAGTCCATAATAGTAGTAGGTTATCTGCAGGACTGGCAGTGTCAGAAGTTATTGACTTCAGCCTTTTACAACTTAGCATATTAATATGGCTTTACTTTTTATACCTCGTTTTTATACTTTTCTGCTGGATGGCTAAGACCAGGATGAAGCAGGACCTATATAACAAGGAATGAAACTTTTGTATCTGACAAGGTCAACCATTGTCTTTTTTTTTAACATACAACAATACATATGTTACAGATTTTCAAAACATGGATAGCTAATTTTATATGTGTGTGTGTGTGTGTGTGTGTGTGTGTGTGTGTATTTAAATAAAACAATCCAACACAGATCAGCAGTCTACAATAGAAGCAGAAGAAGGTTATCCACAGAAGCTGTTGACTTGAGCCATTCATAGTTCAGTATATTAATATGACTTTATATACCTCCACTTTTATACTTTTTTGCTGGATGGTTAAGATCAAGTTAAAGCAATTCCCATATAACAAGAAATGTAACTGTTGTATCTGATAAGGTTAGTCAAGTCCTCTCAGGATTTATCCTGTAACCCTGTACCACACATACTTTGTAGATCCATTGTCAGTGTCAGCCTTGTGGATGAGTCACGGCCATTGCTTTAAAGCCTAATGATAAAAAAAAAAGCCTAATGATTTTCAACAGATCTTGTTTGTGCATTTGATTTACTTGTCAGTGTTTAATATTTAGTTTTGGTAATGCAAAATAATTTTATTTTTGATTTTAATTTTCAATTATTTATTGCCAATGTATAGTAACGTGGCTGACTTTTGTTCACCAGTCTTATACCACTCAAATTTATCAAACTTGCTGTTGGGGCTTGAATCTAGATGTCCCCTCAAAGACTCATGTGATTATAAGTGGGGCATGCTGGAACTGGCTGGACTTAAGGTATGTAATACTGTGATTAACAATGTGTGGTATTATTTGGCTCACTGATTAAAATCAGCATAGTTCTATGTGGCACTATACAAAAATTTGGTATCCTGAATAAGATAAAAGGGAAGGGCAGACTATCTGTCTGCTGATGCTGCTGCAGCTACTGCTGCTGTTGTTTCTCCATGTCCTGCCATGCACTGTTTCACCTCTGGGATGCCCCATTTCCCATGCTATTCTACATTTGACTATGACCCAAAACTTTTCTTCTTAATTGTATTTGGTATTTTATTTCACAATAAGAAAAGTAACTAGGGACAGTGATACTATTTAATGGTGTGGTTCCTGCCTGGCAAGCACAAAGTCCTAAGATCAATTCCTGGTATCAAAAAAAGACAAGAAAATTAACTAAGAGGCTTCCTTATTGTTCTGTCTCTTTTGTTTTTAGAATTTTTCTGTATAAACAAATCTATTTGTGAGTAGTGACATTTATTTGGTCTTTTTTAATCCATATGCACAAACATTCATAGAATCACTGCAAACAGACTTTGAAAGAATGCATCTTTTTGTAATAGCCGATACATTTGAAAGTTATTTGCATAATGTAATTTAGTCCCTATAACATAGTTTTATAGAATATATTTTTAAATGAAAATACATTGTTTCCAAGATTTTGCTATCACACATTGTGCTGCTATAAACATAGGTATACATATATCTCTATGATACAGTGTATCCAAATCCTTTGGGAAAATTCCCAGTAGGGGGATAGCTAAAGCCAGAAAATAAAATCATTATTGCTGTATTTCTGTAATAAGCTAATAATTTAAAGCACATCTCTAAAATTATTTTGGAATTATATTGGTAAGTATCATTGTTTTCACAAATTCTGTAGATTCCCAATGAAAGACTAGAGCAATGTAAATATATTACCTTTGTCAATGCATTTGGAAAAACTTCTTTTCAGTAATTTTGAAATGTAACTTGAAGCAACATGAAGATTGAATTAAAGATTTTATTTTTTAATTTTTTCATTCTTTTTTACCTTTTCAGAGAAAAAAAGACAATCTTAAATTGTCAATCAAACACTACATATTCATGATGTACAAGATGATATTTTGATAAGCATATACATTGAAGAATGGACAAATGAATCTATTTGTCATATGGAGATAAATTCTTTCTTTTGACTTCCAATTTGTAATGTTTTTAGTTTTATCTAAGTTTTTTTTTTTATATAGAAAGTAAGCTATGTACATATCAATGGGTCTAGTTGATACTTCAAATACATGAATACACTGTGAATGCTGACATCGCAGTAAATGTGTCTAGCTACTCAGTGTAATTACTTCTTTATAGTGAATATACCCAAAATTCTTTCTTCTAGCTTCTTAAATGTACAGTTCATGGTTATTGCTATATTCACCTTATCATACAATCGAAAGCACATTAGAAATACTTACTCTTATATTACCGTAACAGCAATTTCTGATTGGCCTTTTCCTCTTCTTCCACTCTTCCCTCCCTGTTACCCTTCCCAGTCTCTGTTAACCACTATTCTGACCTCAGGTTCTAAAATATGAACTTTTTTGAAATTTCACATATGGGACATATCCTGAGTCACTTCTCTTTCTGTGCCTGACTTATTTCAATTAAGATAATGACCCTTAGTTCCATCCATGTTGTTGCAAAAGTACAGTTACTATGGAAAATGGTGTGAATCTTCCTCAAAAGTTTAACAATTGAAGTATCATATGATCCTACAAATTCGCGACTGAGTACACATCTAAAAGAAATGAAATCAGTATGTCAAAGCTGCACTGTCTTGTTCACTGTAGTATTAATCACAATAGCCAAAAAAAATGAAGTGAACCTTAGTATTCACAAAATGAGATTTTGATGAAGAATATGTATTATATATTCACAATGGAAAACCAGTCAGCCATAAAAGGAATACAATTGCATGTTTTAAAGTGTAACTTTATCCTGTTTTCATCATCTACTCCAAAGGAAGAAGAGATAGACCATCATTTAATGAGTCGCAAAATATCAATTACACAAATTTCTGCTTCTGGTTATAGTTACAAATAGATTTCAACTTAGGTATCAATAGCAAAGCTGAAAATGGGCATGTAATTATCATTTCTGAGAGTAAAAGGTATATTACAAGTTAGATTATTGATATTCAGAATTCTTTTGTCATTTTGACATAATTTTATGCAGGTATATTTGCATATCATGTAAGTCTGGCTCTTCAAATGTAGTTTAATTTTGGGGTATATTTATCAACTCTAATAAAAGTATAAAAACTATGTTCACAAATCAGATTTAGAACATTTTATTTACCAAATATAAAACTTTATGTATATCTACTATTAAGCCATATTACCTACCACCACCAATTTAGGCAAATTTTAATCTATCTTGAATTTTATTTCTTTTGTGTTGGGATGGAGATATTTTATATCAATTAAATAATGAAATATATGATCTCACATTTACCTTTTTTCAACAAACATATTTTTGAGATATAATAATATGTTTTAATTTGTTGTGGTTGAATAACATTCCAACTTTTATATATTCATTCAGAAATTGATGAAAATTTGGATGTTTTCTATGTTTGTCATAAATAATGCTTCTCTGAACATTTACATAGAGTAGTGCATAGACAACTTTTCAATTTTTTAAAATACATATTTAAGAGTACAATTTCTGGCTTAAGTTCAAACTTTTTTTTAACTCTTTGTTTTCATACTGGGAATCGAACTCAGGACCTTGCACATAACAGGCAGGCATTGTGCCACTGAACTATATCCTAAGCTTTTTGAGAAACTGTCAAACTTTTTTCCAAAGCATTGTACCATTTTTTTTCCACCAGGAAAGTATGTGAGAACCATTTCCTCCAACACATGTTATTATCTTTCATTTTGACTGAATTGTTCTAGTAGATGTAAAAAATCATTTCATAACTATTTTTGTTTGTATTCTCCCAATAACTAATGAGATTGGGCACCTTTTCCCATACGTATTAATCATTTAAATATCTTCTTTGGTGAACAGTTACTATAAATCTTTGTTCATGCTTGGTTGTATCATATGTATAATTATTGGTGAGATGTGTTTTTGCATAGTCTAGATACATGTGCTCTACCAAATATATGTTTTGCAAATATGTTCTCCCATTCCTATTTTTTTAATTAAAAGTTTCATTTTGGGATAATTGTGCCTTTACATGCAATTGTAAGAAATATTGTGTAGAAATTCTGGGTACAATTTATATAGTTTCTACTACAGAAGTATCTTGCAGAACTTGGAAAATATCACAATCTAGATATGACATTAATGTAGGCATGTAACAAAACATTTTACCATAAGAGTTCTTGTCATCCTTTATCTCTGCAGCATTTTCTTCCAACTCCATTCCTTCTTGAACCCTTCAAAAAATAACTTGAGGGGCTAGGGAGATAGCTTGATATTATAAGGGCCTGCCTGGCAAGCACAAGGACCAGGGTTCAATCACTGGTAATGCATACCATGTCAGCCCTAGAACCCCATACCCCCTGTGCCAGCCATCAAAAATAGATGTGGTGGTGCATGTATGTAATCCCAGTGCTGGGGAGGCTAAATAGGAGAATCACTATGAGCTTGTGCTATGTAGCGAGATCATGTACCAAATAAATGTTAAAAAATAACTTGATAGGTATCTTTAGTATTCCCTTATTTTCTCCAATGTTACTGCATGCTTATGTAAAGAAGTTTTTAAAAATTTAAAATTGCAAGCATCTTGAAGAAGTATAGAGTATGAGTTTACTGCTCAATATTACCATTTTAACGAAATTGCTTTTAAAACTCCCAAATTTATTTTGAAACATTTTTATGAACTTCATTCTTTTGCTTTGATTTACTTTTGTTTTTCAGAGACCAGATGCCACCATATGGCTTCAGTATCAGAGAGTAGATGAAATGGTTGCCAGGTTTCCCTTGCATCCTCACATCATGAAGGAAATGACTTGTGGAACCAAAAAGAATCAGCCTTATCATAGGTGCTCCAACACTATTTAAAGAATCATTTGGGATACTCAACTGAAACAGTGAGAACACGGGATGACATCTGCACATGACAATAACCATGCAGCCAAACACCTCAAAAGACTGCAAGTTGACAGTGTTAAGGCCATTCTTCCAGTGACTTTGTCCCATTTCAATTTAGTTTTTACATTCCCTTCTCAATAGTTGCAGCAAGTATTCATTGCCATTAATCAAAGAAGTCCAATTGGCATTCTGACCCCATTTGTTTCTATGAGGATTAATGTTGAACTTGGTTGAGTTGCATCTCTGAAATTGTCAAGTATAAAATTCAGGTAACATCAGCTCATTAATTTTTCTTCATTTATTTCCAATGCTGCTTTTCCTCAATATTCTTCACGTATTATCCACTAAGAAAATGAAATTGGCTATATTTATTAGTTAGAATATGCTATATTACATTCAGATAATCACCAACTTCAAAAGTGCAGAGACCTCAAAAAGAAATATTTATACATTATTCATACAAAGGCCAATGCTAAATACAATGCCAAAAGGTAAACTTGAACAATGGTACACCAGGATCCAAGATCATACAAAATTTTAATGGCCTAAGGCTTAGCAAAATATACATGAGGTAAAACACTTAAGAATATAATTTAGGATAATGGCTAAATTTAAGATGGAATCAACTAGGGACAATACTCATAAGGGAAATAAATCAGACACGCATGTGTAAACATCATGTAAGAACATTAAAAAGTAAATAGGATTTGAATGATACAAAGGATACTATGAAAGGCAAACAAACTGTTCAAAGGGAAAGAACAACTGGTATGCGGGAAAGGATAAATGAGAGAAATTAGGAAGAGAAAAAGAAATATATATATATATATATATATATATATATGTGTGTGTGTGTGTGTGTGTGTGTGTGTGTGTGTGTGTGTGTGTGTGTGTGTAAAAAGGATAGCTTCAATAATTGCACTGCTGATTTCTGCTTGTCTATTGAAAGGAGCAATTATTGCTTAATTGCTTTCCTCTTGATTTTATAATTTTCATAAGTTCTTTGATAAATCTTACAGGCTTATATTTGTAGATCTCAACAACTAGTTTGAAGACAATATGTAATAGAAAAGCTACTGTTGAATTCCTATCATTTTGTTTATTGAAATTCTGTATTGTTTCTACTTTTTTTTTTACTATATTTGTATTTTCTTTAGAAATTAAAAAAGCTTAGTATACTTCACAGATCTAGAGAAAGCATTCCTAAAATTCACCTGGAATCAGAAAACACCAAGAATGTGAAATGCAATCCTGGGTAACAAAGGAAAGGCAAGAGATGTTGCAATCCATAACTTGTAACGATACTATAAAGCTACTGTGATAAAATCAGCATGGCATTGAAAAGAAAAACAGACCTGGGGATCAGTGGAACAGATTAGAAGATGCTTACACAACTGAAAACACACTGTACCACCTTATCTTCGACAAAGGTCCAAACACCTTCACTGAAAGAAAGATATCCTCCTTAATAAATGGTGCTGGATAAACTGGCTTTCCTCATGCCTAAGGCTTAACTTTGATCCATGTGCTAAACTACAGGCAAATGTATCAAAGATTTAAATATTGAAACAGAAACACTAAATTTTCTGGTACAAGAATGAGGTAGAGATCTTAAAGACATAGGGATAGATAGAGAGCTCATGAACGAAAACCCAACTGCACAGGAATTACTTCAAGCAATCAACAACTGGGATCTCATCTTTTTAATTATTTTTTATTTTTTTATTCTCTTTATTGAGAAACAAATAGCAATGAGACAGTTTCAAAATGAGTTAGTAGGACAGTTACAATAATTAATACATTGCATATTGTTGTCTTCATAGTAGTTATTCATAGTACAAGTTACATTTCTTGTTATATAGATCTTGATTTATCTTGCTCTTAGCCATCGAATAGAAAAGTATAAAAATGAGGTATAAAAAGTAAAACCATTCTAATACACTGAGCTATAAAAGGCTCAGGTCAATAATTTCTGACATTGCCAGTGCTATGGATAATACACTACTATTATGGACTACTGGAGTATATTGGGTTATTTTGCTGAATCCACATACCTAGAATATTTAAATGGCAATGCAAAACCCATCTCTGACAAAACTAAACAAAAAAGGGTGGTATAATTGAAGGATGATTTGATATATGTTTGTTGTGGAATATATATATATATATATATATATATATATATATATATATATATATATATAT